>OZ024823.1:47562640-47860389 GCA_964016985.1 Anodontia alba | reverse complement strand
GCTTCAGACATTTAATTATTCTTGAATTCTTCAGTCAGCGCAGATTAAGTTCCGATTCATTTGACTTTCAGGATGAAACTAAAGGCGGCATTTTACATATTGGAACGTAAGACCAGACTTTTTTCTATATTCTAATCCAAAGAATTCTTTTGATCCAGGAGGTCGCGGGTTCAACCCCCGACGAGGTCGGCAACATTCTTTCGTGGAGATTGATCATGAAATATTTTCTACGGTCATTCTCTCCCTTCCGCTGATTCAAGAAGGGCAGTTGTCAGTTTCTGGCGAAAGAATGTACACAATACTGGTAAACCGCTTAGAGGACTTAGCCTGCCCAGTAAACGTGTAGTTAGGTAAACTGACCGCGCTCGACATGACCCCACTGGGTTGACTAGGCCGTAAAACCTTAACACAAACAAAATCATATCCTAAGAATTTTCAGTTAGAGTGACAGTGTCGGTTCTCATCGAGAGCCATCATCAGATCGTTAATACAGTTTAGCAGACGCATCCTCATTTTAGAGTTATATCTTAAATTGTTCGAACGGACTCTTTACCAGATGCTATAGAGAGTTGTTCTGTAGCTGCTGTCTTTCGACGGTCAGGGCGGTTGATTCGAGCTCGGTGGTTGATATTTACTGTCAGCCGACAGGGGCGCATCTTTGATCTTCTAGTGCTGTCGAAGAAAACTACATTAACGCATGGGCGTTCAGAACACACTACTATGATTATGTTGACATGCTTCTTAACCCTGCTGCTGCTGAACCCGGATATACCCTGATTTTGCAAACAGTGTAGATCCTGATCAGTTGGCTTCTAAGCCAACTGATATGGGTCTGCACTGTTTGCTATTGAGTATGTGAATTTATATTAAAAAAATCTGGATCTAGTGATCTGATTGGCTGAATATTTGAGGTAGGTGTGGCATCTTTATTTATTTCGCATGACAAGAGTTAACATTGGTAGAAAAATCCCATGGCTTCATCACTCTCATTGAGCATCCACTTAACATGTTAAATCTATATCGGACTATTATCTGCCCGACAGGATTGTTGGAACGATACCGTTCTGATAATAGATTTAAACTGAACGCTAGCTGGAATATAACATAGCAGAGCATGGGTTGGATTTCATAGTAAGGTCTGGATTGTGTGAGCCCTAACGTCAGAAAATGTATCGTCGGACATGTGCGCCCAGCAAAGATTCGAATCAGCCTGCACATTCAATGGACATGGCGTATATGTTCAAGAGTCACTTATGTCACAGTTTGTGTGTGTGTGTGTGTGTGTGTGTGTGTGTGTGTGTGTGTGTGTGTGTGTGTGAAAAGTTCGCGGGCAGGATTCTACAACGAACAACCATTTTGTATTTTTAGAACACTTGAACCTAATATAAGGTAAATATTTGATGTAGTAAAATCAATTTACCCCCTATTCCCTTTACTATCGACCGTTCCAAGGCGGTGGTTCTAGTGTAGTTTATTCTTTGTGTGGTCTTGTGGCTAGTTCTTTATGGGGTCTTGTGGCTACTCGCTGCGAGGCTTTTTTCGTGTTTTGTCCAGTTCGTTGTCTTATTGTGTTTAGTGCTCGGGGTTGGGGCCCGGCGGGGGCGGGGGGGGGGGCGGGTGGGGGCGGTGGTAATTGTGGTACAGGTGTGCGAGCCCGTATTTCAAAACCTACCCCATTCACATACCTAGCCTTTGAAAAAAACGGTCCCAGTCATATACGTGATCATCCGAAATGCTGACCTATTCATATACTGCTGACCTATCCATATACTGCCCTTTGACTTTTTATACCCATTTATTGCTGGTAGTTAGAAAAGTGGAGCCTTTCACATAAGAATCCAGAAAAATCGGGTCATTCATATACTTTTTGTTGAAAAAAGGGGGCCAATCATATACCTGGCAGAGCTGAAAAAGGGGGCCATTCAGCATGCACATCCATACTATGCCATATATAGGAAGTTACCCCCAGCCCCCGCCGAGGTTTAGTGGAACCTATCTAGCATAATGATCACCTCTCAGGGAAGAGGGAGCTTGATGGTTTGCTTTTTTTAGCTCATCTGAGCCAAAGGCTCAGGAGGAACTATTGTGATGTTGCCGCCCGGTGTCCGTCCGTCTATCCCTTTGAACGACTTCTCCACCGAAACCTCTGGGCCAATTTTCTTCAAATTTCATATGGAGGCTTCTGTTAAATGGGGATTTTGAAAATTTATGCATACAATTATGGTCCATTAATTAAGATGGCCGACATGCCCATATATGGTAAAAACACTAAAAACTTCTCCAGAACCAAGAAAGTTTTGAGACTGAATCTTGGTATATAGCATCGGGGACTCACGGTCTGTCAGTGCCAAGTGATGATCTTAGAATGATCTTTGACCTTTTCACGGCAAGGTAAAATTTGCGGCTCCATACATTTGTATGGGGAAAATGTTGGGAAATCATTTTCTCAAAATGCATTAAAGACGAATAGCTGAAACATACAATGTATGATTAAAGTAGTATATAGCATTGGAGACATCAATGTCTACCAAGTTTGTTCAAAGGATGATCGTAGGTTGACCTTTGACCTTTTTGCGACAAAGTCAAATTTGCATCCTTAGACATTTATATAGGGAAAATATTGAAAATCGTTTTCTCAAACTGTATTAAACATCAATGGCTGAAACTTACCATGTATGATTAAAGTAGTTAAACTTGTAAGTTACAAAGTTTTGTTCCCGTGTGTGTGTGTGTGTGTGTGTGTGTGTGTGTGTGTGTGTGTGTCTGGTGGAGGTATCTGCCCTTGCCTCCGGGCTATATATATGTATAAAATCGTGTAATGTTTAAACGTCTTTTTCCCTGAAACTGCTTGACCGATTTTCATCAGATTTCACATAGGGCCTTTGGGTACTGACAATTAGATTAATTGGTTCCGCACCACAGAACAAGATGGCCACTATGGCCGTATATGGTAAAAACAACAACAACAAAAAAACAAAAAACAAAAAAAAAAAAACAAAAAAAAAAAAAAAAAAAACAAACAAAAAAAAAAAAAAAAAAAAAATAAATAAATAAATAAAAAAAAACACACTTAAAAGTCTTCTCCAGAACTAAGTAAGCTTTGAGGCTGAATCTGGACTCACGGTCTATCAGTGTCAATTGATGATCTTAGGATGATCTTTAACCTTTTTCACGGCAAGGTCAAATTTGCGACCCCATACATTTGTATGGGGAAAACTCTGGAAAATCATTTTCTCAAAATGTATTAAAGATAAATGGTTGAAACTAACAATGTATGATAAAAGCAGTAAAATCTTTTAGTTACAATCAATTTTTTTGTCCCCTAGGGTTATCTGCCTTTGTGTCTGCGCAATATACATGTATAAAAACGTGTAATCTTTAAACACCTTCTTCTCTGAAACCGCTTGACCAATTTCCAACAGATTTTATATGGGGCCTTCTGTCGAAGGGATATTGACAATTTGTTCAAATGGTTTGTACCATTGAACAAGATGGCCACCATGCCCATATATGGTAAAACACTTACAAATCCTCTTCTCCAGAATCAAGAAAGCTTTGAGGCTGAATTTTGGTATATAACACCGGGGACTCAAGATCTACTAAGTTTGTTCAAATAACGAGCCTAGGATGACCTTTGACCTTTTGTTACGACACAGTCTAAATTGTTGCTGTGGCAATACTTGGAGAATGTAGAATGACATTTGCAAATGTGCAATGGCTGTTTTACTCAGGTAAACGATTAATGGCCCATGTGCCTTTTTTAGCTCACCTGAGCTGAAGGCTCAAGGTGAGGTATTGTGATCACTCACCGTCCGTCGTCGTCGTCCGTCTGTCCGTCCGTCCACAATCTTTAAACAACATCTCCTCCTAAACCACTGATTGGATTTTGACCAAACTGCACAGGAATGATCCTTGGTTGGTTCTCTTTCAAAGTTGTTCAAATGGTTCCGGTCCATTGCATATCTGGGTCACAGGAGCTAAAAATAGATTTTTTAACTAAAAACTTAAAAAATCGTCTTGTCAGAAACCACTGGACCGATTTCAATATAATTTTGAAGAAATGTTCCTTTGGTGATGCTCTACCAAGATTGTTCAAGCCGTTTGGATTCGTCAAAAAACACGGCCGTCAGGGGGCGGGGCTTATTTTCCCTATATATCTATATAGAAAACTTTAAAAATCTTCTTGTCAGAAACCACTGGACCGATTTTAATATAATTTTGAAGAAATGTTCCTTTGGTGATGCTCTACCAAGATTGTTCAAGCCGTTTGGATTCGTCAAAAAACACGGCTTATTTTCCCTATATATCTATATAGAAAACTTTAAAATTCTTCTTGTCAGAAACCACTGGACCGATTTCAATATAATTTTGCAGAAATGTTCCTTTGGTGATTCTCTACCAAGATTGTTCAAGCCGTTTGGGTTTGTCAAAAAACATGGCCGCCAGGGGGCATGGCTTATTTTCGCTATATATCTATATAGAAAACTTTAAAAATCTTCTTGTCTGAAACCAATGGACCGATTTCAATATAATTTTGCAGAAATGTTTCTTTGGTGATCCTGTACCAAGATTGTTCAAGCCATTTGGAGTCGTCAAAAAACATGGCCGACGGGGGGCATGGCTTATTTTCGCTATATATCTATATAGAAAACTTTAAAAATTTTCTTGTCAGAAACCACTGGACCGATTTCAATATAATTTTGCGGAAATGTTCCTTTGGTGATCGTCTACCAAGATTGTTCAAGCCATTTGGAGTAGTCAAAAACAACAGCTGACAGGGGGCGGGGCTTATTTTCCCTATATATCTATATAGAAAACTTTAAAAATCTTCTTGTCAGAAACCACTGGACTGATTTCTATATAACTTGGCAAAAATGTTTCCTTGGTGATCCTCTACCAAGATTGTTCAAGCCGTCATGATTTGTCAAAAAACATGGCCACTAGGGGGCGGGGCTTATTTTCCCTATATATCTATATAGAAAATTTTAATGATCTTCTTGTCAGAAACCACTGGACCGATTTCAGTATAACATTTCAGGAATGTTTCTTTTGTAACCCTCTACCAAGATTGTTCAAGTCGTCATGATTCATCAAAAAACGTGGCTGCCAGGGGGGTGGGGCTATATTTCCCTATATATATTTATATATATATATATATATATATATATATATATATATATATATATATATATATATATATATATATATAGTAAACTTTAAAAATCTTCTTGTCAGAAACCACTGGACCGATTTCATTATAACTTAGCAGAACTGTTTCCTTGTTTACCATCTACCAGGATTGTTCAAGTTGTCATGATTCGTCAAAAAACATGTCCGCCAGTGGGTGGGGATTATTTTCCCTATATATCTATATAGAAAAGTTTAAAAGTCTTCTTGTCAGAAATCACTAGACCGATTTTAATATCACTTGGCAGGAATGTTTCTTTGGTGACCCCCTACCAAGATTGTTCATGCCGTCATGATACATAAAAAAAACATGGCCGCCAGGGGGCGGGGCTTATTTTCCCTATATATCTGTATAGAAAACTTTAAAATTCTTCTTGTCAGAAACCACCTGACTGATTTCAATATTACTTGGCAGGAATGTTTCTTTGGTGACCCTCTACCAAGATTGTTCAAGCAATCATCATTCGTCAAAAATCATGGCTGCTAGGGGTGGGGCTTATTTTCCCTATATATCTAAGTAGAAAACTTTAAAAATCTTCTTGTCAGAAATCACTGAACCGATTTCGATATAACTTGGCAGGGATGTTCCTATGGTGACCCTCTACCAAGTTTGTTCAAGCTGTCATGATTCGTCAAAAAACATGGCCATTAGGGGGTGGGGCTTATTTTCCATATATAGCTATATAAAACATTTTTAAAATCATTTTGTTAAAAACCACTGGACCGATTTCAATATAACTTGGCAGAATTTTTCCTTTGGTGACCCTCTTTCAAGATTCAGTTCAAACCATCATGATGCTTGAAAAAAACATGGCTGCTGGGGAGCAGGGCTATAAAATTTATACAAAAATCTTAGAGCAGTGAACTTGGCAACTTCAGCAGTAAGTATGCAAAGCTGTTTGCTCAGGTGAGTGATATAGGACCATCATGGTCCTCTTGTTTTTTTGTTTTTTTTTTTGTTTTGTTTGTGGCTTGCGCATTGTCGTTCTTGCTTTGTTTGCTCTTCCTTTTGGTGCCATTGGTAGGCTGGGTTCTGTGATTTGCAGCTCTGTCTGAACATCTTCTATTCTATGTTTAAATTTATTTTGCAGCTGCTAGTTGTGTTCCGATTCACAGACACCTGGGGTCAGGTGTTTTGAAGTTAACCCTTGCCATGCTGAATAAATTTAGATGCCACACCCAATTCTAATTTCCAGCCAATCAGATTACCTGATTCAGGTTGTTGATACAAATTCACCTACTTAATGACAAACAGTGTAGATCTAGATCAGTTGGCTTCTTCAGAAGCCAACTGATCTGGATCTACACTGTTTGCAAAGGCAGGGTATGTATATTCGGGTTCAGCAGAACAAGGGTTAAAACCAGAGGACCAATGGTCCTGTAGTTTACCTGAGACAATAGTTCTGAGCAAACTTAAAGTTACATTTTTAAAGAATGAAACGGTAGCCAGTACAATTTAAAAACCTTTGGTCTGTGTATTTTAGAGTAATTTGGTATGGAATCTAGCTTTATTTGGTGAAACAGAAATTTTACATAAAATATGGCTTTGATAAAATGACATACCAAATATCAAAGGCCTGTGCCTTCTAGTTTCACACAAGAAGATTTTTAAAGTTTTTCCCCATATGAGTCTATGTAAAAAAGTGACCCCTGGGGCAGGGCCATTTTCCACAAGGGCTATCATTTGAACAATCTTGATAGAGGCCCATTAGATAAAGTTATATACCAAATATCAAATGTATGGGCCTTCTAATTTCAGAGAAGATTTTTAAAGTTTTTCCCTATATGAGTCTATGTAAAACAAGTGACCCCTAGGGCGTGGCCATTTTTTGACTCCAGGGCTATAATATGAACAATCTTGGTAGAGGTCCATAAGATAAAGCTACAGAGCCAATATAACGGCCTGGGCCTTCTAGTTTCAGACAAGAAAATGTTCAAAGTTTTGCCTATAGAAGTCTATGTAAAAAAAAAAAAATCATTATGTAAAAAAGGTCAAGGTCGACCCTAGGTCATTATTTTTTTCAAACTTTATTGGGCCCACATCCCAAATGCCGCATACGAAGCCCCAGGGCCATTGGCTTTGGTTCAGGAGAAGAAGTTTTAAGGTGCTCAGCTTCCACTGAAAGGGAATGTCAGTACTGAAAACAAAATTATGATAAACATCCAATTTGTAGATGCTATTGTATATATGTAATAGAAACAAGAGGCCCACTGGCCACAGCTCGCTCACCTGAGTGAAATAGCCACTGCAAATGTTATGCAACACTTTCCAATCATTGCAACTAATGAAAGGATCATCATTTCAGCAGGTCCTGGTTTTGAAGAAGAAGAATGTGCTTTTTATACCCAGCCACACAACAGGGGCGGGGTATTATGGTATCACGTTGGCTGTCCATGTGTCCGTTCGTCTGTTGTATGTCCATCCGTATTTTCGTTTCAATGATAACTTTAGTACATTGCATGGATTTTCAGCAAACTTGGTGTGTGCATTGATATTGTGGAGATCTGGTTTGGGATTGTTAATGGGCAAATTTTGTCCTTTTTTACAAGAGTTATCCACCTGCGACAGGTCTGTATTTTCGTTTCCAGATGATAACTTAAGTAAATATTAATGGATTTTCACCCAACTTGGTGTGTTTGTTTGTGTTGAGGTTTTACGGCCCAGTCAACCCAATGGGGTCATGTCGAGCGCGGTCAGTTTACCTAACCACACGTTTATTGGGCAGGCTTAGTCCTCTAAGCGGTTAATCAGTATTGTGCACATTCTTTCGCCAGAAACTGACAACTGCCCTTCTTGAATCAGCGGAAGGGAGAGAATGACCGTAGAAAATATTTCACGATCAATCTCCACGAAAGAATGTTGCCGACCTCGTCGGGGGTTGAACCCGCGACCTCCTGGTCTCCAATTGGACGGCGCATCCAACTGAGCCACCGAGGCCGGCCCAACTTGTTGTGTGCATCGGTATTGTGGAGATCTGCTTTGGGATTGCTGATGGGCAAATTTCATTAATTTTTGACAGTGTTGTCTGCCAGTGACACATCCATATTTTCATTTCTGGACATTTAACTTTAGTAAATATCAATGGATTTTCACCAAACTTGGTATGTGAATTGATAATGTGGACATCTTGCTAATGGGCAAATTTTCGTCCATTTTGGACAGAGTTATCTGCCCACAATACATCCATATTTTACTTTAGGACATAAACTTGAGTAAATCTCGATGGATTTTCACGAAATTTGACATGTGCATTGATATTGTGGAGATCTGCTTTGGGATTGCTCATTAGCAAATTTCGTCAGTTTTTGACAGAGTCATCTGCCCATAACATAATAATGGCGGGGTATTATTGTTTCACGTTTTATTTTTTATTATCATCATTTTACTATATATGGGTGTGACAGTCATTAGAGCGTGCCCATTTGAACAAACTCTCAATCCCGTTTCAACAGTAGGATTGACATGAAACTTGGAGGAAATCGGCCAACTGATTTCTGAAGAGAAAGTGTTTAACAATATCATGTTTTTATACATATATACAGCATAGGGGCAAGGGAAGATAAACCTCGCAGAATAAAATGTTGATTGTAACTTAAAGCTTATGCTACTTCAATAATATATTGTAAGTTTTAGACACTTCAGCTATTTTTGTCTTTGTGTGCATGTTCATTGCTCTCAAGGGTCATTCTTTTTTATAAAATAGCTATTTTTGATCTAGAGGTCATCCTATTGCTACCGTGTGTTTCAAATCACCCAATGGTTTGGGTGGAGAAGTCAAAAACTGGTTTTCAAGATGGCAGCTATGGCGGCCATTTTGGTTTTTCCAATGGGAATGATTTTAGCTATTTTTCATCTACACATCAACCTGTTGCTACATTGTATGTTTCAACTTAATTCACCTTGTTGTTTGTGAGATGTCCAAAACAGATTTTCAATATGGCGGCTGTGGCGGCATCTTGGATTTCCAATCAGCTCATTTCGATCCAGAAGTTGTCCTGTTGCTACAGAGCAAATTTCAGCTTAAAGCGACCAAAGGTTTGGGAAGAGATGTCGAAAATTCATTTTCAAGATGGCGGCTATGGCAGCCATCTTGGACTTTCGATCGGCTCATCAGTTTTAGCTATTTTGTGTCTACGGCAACCATTTTAGCAATCTTTCATTTCCCTGCCTCAGGCTCCAAATGAAATTTGAGCAACATTGGCCCAGAGGAGGTCATTTGAATTTCTCAACATTTTTCCCATACAAATGCATAGGGAAGCAAACTCGACCTTGCCGTAAAAAGGTCAAATGTCAATATACGACCATTATTTTAGCAATTTTGGTAGAGCTCCCATCCTAGATAATTTAAGCAAAGATTCAGCCACAAGGCATTCTCGATTCTGGAGAAGATTTTTAAAGGTTTTTAATATGGGCATGGAGGCCATCTTGGTCAACGGATCGGGACCATTTCAGCAATCTTTCGTTCCCCCAACCTAAGGAGGCTCCATATGAAATCTGAGCAAAATTGGCTTAGGGGCTTCAGAGGAGTAGTCGTTTGAAAATGTTTATGGATGGACGGATGCACAGATGGATATTCTCATGAACGGACATTTGGGTGGCTAGGCGTTCGCATAATGACAACATAAGTGGTAAAATCTCTTAAGCGGCAAGCCATGTAAGAGCAAATTTTTGCCACTTAAATGTCAAATTTACAGAATAAATCCCATATGCACTCAGGAATGACTACTCAAGTGGCAAAATGTCCAAATTTTCTGCCCCCTAAATGTCGGTTCGTAAGCATGGATGGACGGACGACGGACGAAAAGTGATCACTGTTGCTCATCCCGAACACAGCTCATGTGAGCTAAAAAACCAAAGTGTCAAGGACAGACAGACAGATGGATGGATGGACATGAAAACAGTATACCCCGCCAAAAACAAAGTTTGCTGTGGTATAATTAACTTATCTAAGTATTTGGAAAGACAGGCCTGAGCAAACAGTGCAGATCAAGATCAGCCATGTTATAATACTGATAAAATTATTGGTACATAATCATGGTAAAATATGATCAACCAAGTTTGTTTGTGCTGAGGTTTTACAACCCAGCCAACCCAATGGGGTCATGTTGAGCACAGTCAGTTTACCTAAGCACACTTTTACTGGGCAGGCTTAGTCCTCTAAGCATTTGTCCACATTCTTTCGCCAGAACTGACAACTGCCCTTCTTGAATCAGCAGAAGGGAGAGAATGACTGTAGAAAATATTTCATGATCAATCTCTATGAAAGAATGTTGCTGAACCGGCAGGGGTCGATCCAACAACCTCCTGATCACCAGTTGGACATGCATCCAACTGAGCCAACTTCAAGTGGAAAGAACATTACTATGGAAAAAGTTTTATACAAATGGGACGGGCAAACAGTTTGTCTAGTTCTAGTGTCTTGTCAACTATGTCAAGAACAAATAGGATATAAAGTGGAGAGAAATAGTCGCAGTCATTAGTAGTGGGGCAGGCACAACAAACAGTCAACACTTAAGATATTGATGTCATGTGACAAATCTGATTTTGTTAAATATCCAGTATTTCAGCATTTGGTATGAGGAACCTTTTCTTACAACTGCACATCAATTTGTGGGCAGAAATATAATAAGCAAGCATGAAATATACAACTCTTTTTTATTTTTTCCATTCTTTTTTTTTTTTTTTAAATTCTACCAATAAGAGCAAAAAAGAAAATACCTTTTAACAGTAGTTGTATTAACATTACCTTTCTGATCTTTTTCAACACAGAACAGAACAAAACAGAACAATAAAAAAAAACCTGCTGGCAAGTGACAGAAAAAAACCCAAAAACTCTTACACCTCCAAGGGAGATCACCTTGACCTTAAACTGTTTCCCTCCCTTCTCAAAGTAGGCTACTCTTTAAGGAAAGAAATTCTTTCTTTTAAGAGCAGCCTCCATTTTGAGAAGTGAATCCTTTACCAGAAAGCAAACTGTTTCCAGCTGAGTGGTCTCCCTTAGAAAGGGAAAGCAAAACAGTTCAGCCTGGAGAGCTTTCTTTTAGAGGTGTCTCAAATTCACATTAAAAATATCAGTTATCCCTAAAAAATAGGGGCTTGGAATTTCAACTGAATCAAAGCCAAGCCCTTTTTTTATGGAAGAAATAAAATACATGTATGCTTTGTCAGTTAATTGTTCCCTACAACAGGATAAAGTAAAAAATATAAACAAGTATATTTGATAAATTGGGTACAGATATATACTGCATAAGTCTAGATAAGATTGGGTATCAGGTCTAGATAAGATTGGGTATCAGGTAAATGTTTTTCTTATTTCTCCATGAAAACATATGTTATGGGTACTCATTAGAAGCACCTCACTGAGGCACTTCTAATGAGTACCCATAACATATGTTTTCGTGCAGAAATAAGAAAAATATCAATACTTTTGGATTGAAAAAAAAGCATCTTATCAAGAACTATGGTAGTGTATTTTCACTAAATATTGGGACACCTTAATTCATTACCAGACTTGCCCTAAAATTTGAGCAAGTCGATTTTACTATCTTTTGATGCATATAAAAACTACTGGATGACTGGTTAGCAGTGTAGACCCTGACCAGATGCTACATTCTGTGGTGTCAGATCTGGGTCTACACTGTTTGCTTTGACCTGCCTGTCTGAACACTTAGGGTAAATATGATATTTTTGTTATTTTTGGTTTACCTCTAAGTTAATTAACATTCTCTAGACAAAACAAAAGGGTCAAGATGGCCCTGTATCGTTCACCTGATTATCAGACGTTTCAAGTCAATTGGCCTTTTTGTTCAAGAGAAAAAGTTCAATATAGACTTTTAAGATAGCGACCATGGCAGCCATCTTAGGTTTCCAGTTAGAACCATTTAAACTATTTTTGATCTACAAGTCACCTCGATACATCCTGTGAAATTTTAAACCAGCTGGCCATTCAGTTCAGGAGAAAAAGTTCAAAACAGATTTTCAACATAGCACCTGATCTCCAAGTCATCCCGATACTTTCTACCAAGTTTCCCGTCAGTCGGCATTTTGTTTCAGGAGAAGAATTTCAAAATAGGTTTTCAAGGTGGTGGCTGTGGCGGCCACCTTAAGACTTCTGATCAGAAAGATTTTAACTATTTTTGATCTAAAAGTCACCCCGATACTTCCTATCAAATTTTAATTGGCCTTTCCGTTCAGAAGAAATTCAAAACAGAGTTTCAAGATAGCGACTGTGGTGGCCAGTTTGGATTTCCGGTCCAAACAATTTTAGCTATTTTTGATCTAGTACAAGTCACCCCAATACTTCCTACCAAGTTTCAAGTCAATTGGCATTTCATTTCAGGAAAAGAAGTTCAAAATAGATTTTCAAGACGGCAGCTGTGATGTCCACATCTTGGATTTCCGATTGGAATGATTTTAGCTACACTGTATTTTTTATCTACAAGTCACCCTGATACTTCCAACAAAGCTCGAGTCAGTTGGCCTTTTGGTTCAGGAGAAATTCAAAATAGATTTTCGAGATGGCCACTGTGGCAGCCATCTTGGATTTCTGATTGGATGATGATTTTAGCTATTTTCAATCTACAAGTCACCCTGATACTTCCTACCAAGTTTTTAGTCAATTGGCTTTTCAGTTCAGGAGAAGCAGCTCCAAATAGATTTTAAAGAAGGCCGCCATAGCAGTCATCTTGGATTTCCAATCAGAACGAATTTAGCTATTTTTTTATCTGCAAGTCACCCTGATGCTTCCTACCAAGTTTCGAGTCAGTTGGCCTTTCAGTTCAGGAGGAAGTTCAAAATAGATTTCATGGTGGCCATTTTGGATTTTGGATTGGATTTTAATTATTCTTTTTATCTGCAAGTCACCCTGATACTTCCTACCATGTTTCGAGTCAATTAGCCTTTTGGTTTCGGAGAAGCTAACAATAGATTTCAAAGATGACCGGTTTCACAGTTCTATTGGATTTCCAGTTGGAACAATTTTAGCTATTTTTGATCTACAAGGTACCCCAATACTTCTACCAACTTTCCAGTGAATTGGCTTTTTGGTTCAGGAAGACCTTCAGAATAGATTTTTCTGTTTTTTCTTGTTCATCAGAGTGGAACCATTTTAGCTATTTTGGTAGAGTCACCTAGGCAACATTCCTGTGAAATTTGATTAAAACTGGTCCAGGGATGTAGGAGGGTAGCCATTTAAAGTAAATTGTTGATGCTGTGATGCAAAACAGACATTGACCAATCACAAAAAAGCTCACCTTGAGCACTTCCTACTCAGGTGAGCTTATAAGCAGACATCACGAGTTTATCTTTTTCTTGTCTCCCAAAACAGCTTCACTGATATTTAATCAAATAATCAAACAGGGCTTAATATTGCATTTGAAGATTTCAACTGAAATTCATGTAGCAAGTATTGTTTTCTCAAAAAAAAAAAAAAAAACAACTCAGAAGGATGTTGCATACAGTGGTTAATGTACCTTGAATTCAAAATACAAGAGACATATCCCAAGATAGTTGTAAATCTGATAAACATATGGGTGCTATAGCAAGAGTTTGTTTATAGGATTTGCAAATCTCGAGGGAACTACAGTAAAATTCTGCTATTAAGACCATGCTAAATTAAGATCACTCTGCTCTTAACCCTTGTCCTGCTGAACATGAATATGTCTTTGCAAACAGTGTAGATCCAGATCAGTTGGCTTCTGAAGCAGCCAAATGATCTGGCTCTGCACTGTTTGCCATCAGGAATTCGAATTTGTACTGACAACCTGGATCAAGCAATCTGATTGGCTGAAAATTAGAAGTGGGTGTGGCATCTTAATTTATTCAGCAGGACAAGGGTTAAGAGCAGCTTTTGTCAGTCCAAAATGGTTTCGTATTTATTATTCCATATTCAATATTACAACCATCCCACTTATAAAATCACTTTTAGGTAGTCCCAAAGATGATCTTAAAAGATGAATTGTACTGCATTTTGAATATTGTAAAGCCAGTGTATATTAGCTAATATATTACATATCATTTTTTTTTTCAACAGATTCTGTTTTATTCACATAATAGATTCTGTTTTATGTTCTTTCAATGTTTTCAAATGCTGTCAATTAAGTTTTGCTATGTTACATTTTGCATTACATTTTGCTACAAACTAATTGCATTTGTGATAGCAGTCTAAAGTTGTAAAATGCAAAATACGAGAAACCCTTTTAACCAATTGGATCACAATATGTACCAAATGTTAGCATAAATAGTGAAGGCCCCCTTGTCTTTCAAACAACACAGTAAATGGCCCAAAAAATTGAACACTTTTTCCCATATTTTTTTCCCATTAATCTTGAATTTTTATGCAGCTGTTTCTTAAAAAAAGTTTAATGGAATGCCAAACATTGTAGACCCTGATCAGACTGCTCCTCAAGCAGTCTGATCTGGGTCTGCATTGCTTGCATATGCCAATTTAGTCAGAAGCTTTGGTGTATGAAATTTTAGAACATTTACTGTATTATGGATAGACACTGGTAATAAAGTAAAGCAGCTTAACAATCCATACATTATAAACATTAAAGCAATATGTTAAAGATTCTTGCGCAATAATATCATTTTTATATACCAACAATGAAAATCTAATTCTTGTACCCTGAGTATGGTTAAGGTGCGGGTAAGGACTACACTGTCACAAAAATGATGCAGAATATTTCTAGAAAGATCTTGCTCCACATAAGATATACAATGCAAGAAAAGTGCTTTAAGGTCATATGAGGACAATACAGGCCCAGTTTGGAATGGATATGGTATGCTTTTAGGAGAGGTAACTCTTTCAGAATTGTTTTGTCTCATCTGAAAATGAGTCTGCTCTAAACTGAAGAATTTGCTCCCTATGGGAGCAAATTCTTTTCCTTTTAGAGCAGACTCCCTTTCAGAAAGGGGCTTGGTGTGCTGGAAAGCAAACAGGAAGCCACCAAAAGATGGCTCCCTTCCAAATTTTTTCTCACCACACAGCCCAACATCAGGTGAAAGTACTAGTGCCAAAAGGAGAAGTTTACATTTACAAGTTACATGAAGCCATTTGGTACCTGAAAAATTTCAAATACAATAATAAATTAAACATGTTTTATACAAGCAAATAATGTTTACAATGTGAACTATATCTGTGACACCCCAAGGGAGACAACTTTTGTGATTTTCTCTTTGCTTTCCAGCAGACCAGGCCCCTTCTGAAAATGGTTCAAATGTAAATGGAAAGAATTTTCTCCCAAGGTGTGAAATTGTTTCCTTTTAGGGTGGACCCTTTTTCAAAAGGGAGGTAAAACAATTCTGAAGGAGTTGCCTCCCCTGAAAGCATAATATATGATAAACTTTGAGAAACAATCTTCTGCCACATGCTAACCACAGACCAGGTTGCACATATGAACAGGTGTATACAAAACTGTCTGACTGCATGAGCAATGGCCATACATACTTTACAACTTCTACGTCTATGCAGATTGGTGAAGGTCTAAAGGCTTGCTGTGTAATGCTTTGTATGCAAAAAACATTTTGAAACATCTTTCCATATTTTGCTCCAAAAATAGGCTTTGACATTTTATGCAAATTGTCTCCTTAGGAGGGAATTTGCATGCCATGTCAAAGCCCATTTTCGGCAAAATATCATCACTTTGTCATCTGCTGAATAAGCCCAGAGAGTGGTAAAGGTTAAACTCTGCAAGACATTTAGAACCTAACAGAGTTTCAGATGTCATAAAAGTTGTCAGGAAGGAGAAAATTTCAATGAAAGATTAGTTCCTGAGGAGGGGGTTAATTTGCAAACTGGGCCCAGTTGTTCAAAGCGTCGTTAGCTTAACGAGGTCGTTAAGGGTCATTTCGTTAACTATTTTAGCGGATTCAATATACAGTATTCTGATATTTTTTACTGAAAAAATGTGAGTAGCTTTTGCATTTTTTCAGCAAAAAATTTCAGCATATTTGCGTATCACTGGATGTAAATTTTAACGAATCGTTAACTAACGATGTCGTTAGCTTTGAACAACTGGGCCCTGGTCAATTTCATACAAAGGTAAACTGAAAGCGCCCTTCAAACTCATAGCACATGATATTCTAAATTATTCTAATTTTTTTTTATTAGTAAATAAGGCAACTTTCCATATGAATCTTCTGATAGGCAGACAATTCACATTATGAAATGACAAGCCTTATTCTCTCATAAAACAAAAAAAAAAAAAAAAAAATAATAATAGAATTTCGTTGGCTACTGTCTTGATTGGCGCTTTACAGAACTATTGACTTGTGAATATTACTGTTTCTTTTTGCTACTTACTATATTTTCCATAAGCATTCAGACCGACAGGGCTGAACAAACTGTGCAGACTCAGATCAGATGCAGCAAATTTGATCAGGGTCTGCACTGTTTGCCACTCATCATGCAGTTTCATTGTTCCTTTAGGAACACTGATCTAGCTCTACACTGCATCCTCAGCAATGACTGTCAGAATATGATGGGTAAATACAGAATATGTTGAGCACAGATATATTTTCAGGGAGGCAACTGTCAATTTTTTTTGCCTACCCTCTGAAAAAGGGTCTTCTCTAAAAGGAAAGAGTTTGCTCCTGTTAGATTCTTTCCTTCAAGAGCAGACCACTTTTCAAATGGGGAGTAATTTCTTTCCTTTTAGAGTAGACCCCTTTTTAGAAAAGATCTGGTATGTAGGAGCAAACAGCAAGTCATAAAATTTGTCTCCCTTGATAAAAAAAGAAATCGCTGAAAGCTATGTCATGACTGCTGGTGGTGTTCAAGAAACAGAGCTCACAGACTAAACATTGTTCAGCCAAGTGTGAGATGTAGGTCAAGTCAGTAACGATCGATAGCAGTGTGCATCATGGCAGATGTGGGTATAAAGTTTCATTAGCCTAGAAGCCTTGGTGTTTGAGAAATGTAGCTAAATGTACAGACTTAACATTGTTGACACTGACGCCAACAACAATACCCGAAAGTAATCCCCATGTTGCTCCTGCTTGCTAAAGCAACATGACAAAAATAGCTGAAAAAACCACCAGGTGTATGCAATCCACTTAACCCTGGTCATGCTGAATAAATAAAGATACCACACCCACTTGTAATTTTTAGCCAATCAGATTGCTTGATCCAGTTTGTTAATACAAATTCATATATTTAATGCCAAACAGTGTAGATCCAGATGTTGTGGCTTCTGAAGAAGCCAACTGATCTGGATCTACACTGTTTGCAAAGACAGGGCATATCCGAGTTCAACAGGACCAGCGTTAATATTACATTCACAGATTCATCCTGGTCTGTTTGATTACATCAGCACTTGTGATGGACTACAAATGTTTGAAATAAATACATGTAGCCAGGGCTGTGGAAATACCATGCCCAACTTGTCCTAGTTCCTTGAGGATAGGTAGGAAATTTAAATTCACTTGTCCTAGGACAAGGACTTCATAGCTCTAGCTAAGAAGAGTAACCAGATTATGAGATACAGTTGGACCTCGTTATCTCTCGCACTCGCTTATTTCGAATTACCGCTTATCTCGAAGTGAAAAATCTGGTCCCTGTTTTAACATGAAACTATGACAACAGGTAACAAAATAATGTGGAAAAGCGGAGAAATTGCTCCTCAGGAGCAATTTCTCCTCTTTTCCACATTATTTTATATATATATTTCTAACTTCAGGAGTCAAATTACATATTCATTTGTTAAATGTGGTTGTTCAATTTATTGTTTTCCTCACTCTCTTAACTCTGATATGTCGAAGTACGGATATATCAAAGTGTTTCAGTGAGTCCCTTGGAATTCGAGATAACGGGAGTCGACTGTATATTTTTCTTATTTCTCAAAGAAAACATATGTTGTGAGGACTCATTAGAAGTGCCTTGGTGAGGTGCTTCTAGTAAGTACATTGTACCCACAACATATGTATTCTTCGAGAAATCAGAAAACTGTCACCTGGAGATCTGGTGTGAGCAAGCAAGCTATTTGGAAATGGCCCACTGATGTGGATGTTGCCCCTGTACCTGCATGTTAATCAAAAATCTGACGATAATGATAATGATGTCAATTTTTGGGTATCTTGGCTGGACAAGTAATAAAATTTGATAATTCATCAACTCTGAAATAGCCATAACTAATTAAATATACAAGAATGAATGATTTGTTGAATACATTTAACCCTTGTCCTGCTGAACCCGGATATCCCCTGCCTTTGCAAACAGTGTAGATCCAGATCAGTTGGCTTCTGAAGAAGCCAACTGATCTGGATCTGCACTGTTTGCCATTAAGTGTATGAATTTATATCAACAATCTGGATCAAGTAATTTGATTGGTTGAAAATTAGAAGTGGGCATGTCATCGGATTTATTCAGCAGGACAAGGGTTAATAACAGAAACAATTCACCAACAAGCCAATGTACCAAAACAGCACAATATACAGCACTAAATAACAAACTGACAATTATAATAACACTAGCATTGACAAGATTTAACAGTATAAACAAATAACGCACCCCATATACAGATAGAAAACATCTACTTTATCATAGAAAAATATATAATATTCATGCAATGATTTACTGATGGTCACAAGAAACAAAGAAAAAAACAAAATTAAGATAAAAAAAGAAAATCTGATTAAGAAATGAGGAAGTCCCAGAACCTAAAAAGTCTTTATAAATGATGATGATTTAGTGTTTTACGCCTCTTTCAGTATCATTTAAATCATATCGAGACAATGATGAAGTGGTGATAATGAAAGGCTCTGTGCTATGAAGCACCATAACTACAGTCATGAATTGAATTCTGCCTCTACTGTCCTTTCGACATCTCTTGGAAAGACGTTTTTTGCTTGGCGTTTTATTTTACATGAAAATATCATGTTCTGGTTGACCATATCTTAACAGAAACCATTTGTCTTTTATGTTTCTGCATTTTGTTCTCAAATATTTACACAAAAATTAAAGTTGTGGCCAAAAGTTGGTCTGACCTATGCAATTTCTATAGTAAAGTGATTTTTTTTGAATTTTTGTCTAAGAAAACATTTTTTACTATTCTTTGCTGAATTTGAATTAGTAATGTTTTACAACAATATTGTGAAAATTTCAGAAAAATCGAACAAGTGGAACGTGTTGAAAATCTGGCTCAAAGTTACCTACCCTACAAATTTCTGCATCATTTGGCTTCATTTTTACTATGGGAAAAAGTGAAAATATTTGATTTTTTAAAAACTGATGACTAGAATTAAACTTTTTGTACATAGGTAGTTACGACAAATGGTTTTACATTAAATCTTGACAAAAGTTCTCAAATTTACTTCTTCTGTGTAAAGCGTAAAGCAAAAAATGACTTTCTGAAAGATGTCGAAAGCACAGTAGTGGGATTTGAACCGCAGACCTGATGAACAGAAGTCCAGAGTACTAACTGCTCAGCATAAAATTAAATGGAAACCCTGATGAGCATATTAATGGTGACTCAGCTTGACCTACACATATATTTACCCTAAGTATTGGGACACCTTAACTACTTACCATACTTGTTCTGAAATTTGAAATAGTCCATTCTACTATCTCTTGATTTGTCTGAATAAAATATTGCTGTATGTATGGCAAACAGTGCATTCTGCGGCATCTGATCTGGGTCTACACTGTTTGCAAAGGCCTACCTGTCCCAACATTTAGGGTTATTATGGTACCTAAAAAAAGCAGTAGGCTGTTCCTTAACCCTTAAAGCGCCAATCACAACAATTGTCATCTGCTTTGTCTTCTGCCGGTTACTTTAAAAGTCATTGTTGCAAACAGTGTGGACCCAGATCAGACTGCTCCTTTAGGAGCAGTCTGATCAGGGTCCACACCATTTGCTTGTATGCAAAAATAGGTTTGAAAAGTTTGCAAGAATATTCAGCAGACGACAAACAGACATTTTCAGATGCAGATTTTCTTGGCGCTTTAAGGGTTAAGGAGAGCTGATTGAAGCCAAAAATATGAAGGTGGACCTGGGCTTAGTTATCTATAGTATACTTAAGAAACAGATCAGCTCTAGCAGTAATTTGTTAAGTAATAAATCACTGTTTGGAGGTCAGTTGTAAAGTAGATCAAATTACAAGCGTGGGGCGAGATTGATTTATCTGCTTACAACTGACCGACAAACTGTGATTTATTACTCAACAAATCATGCACAAGAGCTGCTCTATTTCGATTCTAACACATAGAAAACGACAAAAAAGTAATTGTATCCTTCAGATTCTTCCCACTGTCCGCCATCGCATAAAGAAATCCCGCCAACAGTTTTGACTGTAATGTTGTTGTTTACATACATTTCTTACGTTGCTGGTGTGACAAAAATGACATTACACCCTCTAACCTCCTGGAAACAAAGACTAACATCAGCACAGTGTCAAAATGCTGTCTGAATGGCACCAGATAGCGTCGTGCACTATCGTGAATTGTTGCAGAATAAATCAATGAATTTAACCACTGATTATATAGGTGAGGAGTGTAAGAATGTATGATATTCATACAATTCCTCTCCTAAGCAGATGATTAACATTAATTTGGTTATATAAAGCATCTGAAGGAAGTGACTCTGGCAAACTGTGTAAACCTTGATCAGATGCTGCAGAACGCTTGTTGGATCAGGTTCTACACTGCATTAAATACAGGAATTTCTATGAAGATGGTTCACGTGCTAAAAAAAAAACAAAAAAAAAACAGACGTCCCTCAAATACAATAGGCCTGTTGAACAAGTTTGAGGTAGACGAGTCCACTGAGCATAAACGGTTAAATGTCAAGCTCTATTTTCTGTAAAAAATGAAGATATTTCGAAATGTCCCGTTTATACATATAACATTAGGGTCCTTCTTCGCATTGTGAATCATTTGTTAAGTACAACACAATCTCTAACACTATTGCTGGGATTCAAAGCAAAAACCATGTTAGCTAAATCTTGTTGTATCCAAACTAAAATGTATAGATTGTAAAGAAAAAATGACCATAAATGGTTGTTTTTTTATATAATCTATACATTTTTGTTTGGATACAATACTTTTAGGATACACCCTTAAACTGGCTTATATCCGAAACCTCTTATAATGAACTGTCTCATATAGAGGTTCCAATGTAATTCAATAACTACATTGTATTAACCCTTGTCATGCTGAATAAATTAAGATGCCACGCCCACTTCTAAATATCAACCTATCAGATGCCTTGATCGAGATTGTTGACATAAATTCACAAACTGAATGGCAAACAGTGCGGATCCAGATCTGGATCTACACTGTTTGCAAAGGCAGAGTA
Organism: Anodontia alba; assembly: GCA_964016985.1. Classification (NCBI taxonomy): domain Eukaryota; kingdom Metazoa; phylum Mollusca; class Bivalvia; order Lucinida; family Lucinidae; genus Anodontia; species Anodontia alba. Next base: position 47,838,909 of record OZ024823.1, on the reverse strand, counting down.
TATCCGGGTTCAGCAGGACAAGGGTTTTAATTGCAAAAAAAAAAAAAATACTTGGTTAGCTTTTCACAATCCATTTTAATAGATAATTTACATAAGCAGGCTGAGCAGAAACTACAGTCAAACCTATGTTAGTGGTCACCTCTATTAAGCAGCCAACCTGTATTAAGCAGCCAGAGGAGTTGCCCCAAAATTCATATACCTGTATATTTGAACTGTATTAAGCAGCCACCTGCCTTCAGCAGCCACTTTTTAAGCTTCCCATGGGTGGCTGCTTAAGACAGGTTTGACTGTATACATATTATCTTCAGTGAGACAGGCTGACTTTCAAGTTTCAAAGTCATAAATAAATTTCTTACTTTTATTTAACAGTCAAACCTGTATTTGTTTGTGTTGATGTTTTACGGCCCAGTCAACCCAATGGGGTCATGTCAAGCACGGTCAGTTTACCTAAACACACTTTTACTGGACAGGCTTAGTCCTCTAAGTGGTTAATCAGTATTGTGCCCATTCTTTTGCCAAAAACTGACTATTGCGCTTCTAAAATCAGTCAAAGGGAGAGAATGACCATAAAAAAATATTTCATGATCAAATCTCTACAAAAGAATGTTGCCAGCCCAGTAGGGGTTGACCCCGCAACCTCCTGATCACCAGTCAGACGCGCATCCAAATGAGCTACTGGGGCCACCTCAAACCTGTGTCAAGCAAGCACCTATGGGAAAGCAAAAAATGGTACTTGCTTAAAACAGGTAGATTTCCACTTTTTTGTCTTTAATGGGATCTGAAATAGTGACCTTTTAAGACAGGTGATTGCTTAATACAGGTGACCTTTTAGGCCAAGTCTGACTATATTATGTACTGTAAAAATTGCAACCTCAATGTTTTTTTCTTTTTTAAAATCTCACTGACTTTCATGTGAATTTAACATGTTTATTACATGTATACTGTAAACCTGGGCCCAGTTGTTCAAAACTAACGATATCGTTAGTTAATGTATTATTAAAACTTTGATCATTTGTGTTGAGGTTTTACGGCCCAGTCAACCCAATGGGGTCATGTCGAGCGCTATCAGTTTACCTAACCACATGTTTACTGGACAAGCTTAGTCCTCTAAGCGGTTAACCAGTATTGCGCACATTCTTTTGCCAGAAACTGAAAACTGCCCTTCTTGAATCAGCGGAAGGGAGAGCATGACCGTACTTTGATCATTTAATATGGCATATACGCTAATATTTTTGCTGAAAAAGAACAACTGGCCCTGCTTGCAGACTTGTTATTTACTGTTCAATATACTGACAAAGAAAGAAGGCTTGGATGACACCATGTAGATGACCAGGCTGAACTGGGCCCTTTTTTTAATTACAGCATACGTCCTTTTCTTGCATTATACATCATACACATTCTTCAAGATCTGAACATTGCACAATAAAAGTGCTAAACAATAATCTGACTGCACGGATAATCAGTATAGCTCCGGAAAAGTTACTTATATTTCAGCTTAAATGTATTAACCTTTGTCCTGCTGAATAAATTAAGATACCACGCCCATTTCTAATTTTCAGCCAATCAGATTACTTGATCCAGATTGTTGATATAAATTCACATACTTAATGGCCAACAGCGCAGATCCAGATCAGTTGGCTTCTTCAGGGCATATCCGGGTTCAGCAGGACCAGGGTTAATATTTGTCTCATGTCTTCAAGAAAATACATGTTGTGGTTACTCATTAGAAGCACCTGCCAAGGTTTCCAATGAGTTCCCACAACATATGTTTTTATGGAGAAACAAGAACTCCATTTATCTGAATGCCTTTCTTATTTAAAGGTATGAATCGAGCAGTCCATTTTTCATATATACAGTGTAATTTTAATGTCCTAAAATTCTCTAACTTTATTCCATCCTTTTTTGGCCTAATTTTTGCTTTTTGTGTAGACATTTCTTAAAATAGTGGAATGGCAAACAGTGTAGATCTGATCTGGGTCTGCACTGTTTGCACATGCAATTTTGTCAGACACTTTGGTGTACGAAAATTTAGGACATTTACTGTTATATGTTTTCTCTCCTGCATAGCTCCCATTGCAAAAGTCTTTGCTAAGCCTGTTTATTATCATATGTGCCCTTCAGCTAGAAAGTGACCTTATCATGTGACCATCACAGACCCAGAGGTGAAGAGGGTCTACAATATTCACAGATAGAATCTTTCAAGTCCATACATTATGTCAACAATCAGTTTGCAAATGCACTTTGTCAGACACTTTGGTGTACAAAAATTTAAGACAATTACTGTAACTCGTATGTTAGCTCTCCAGCATAGCTCCCATTGCAAAAGTCTTTGCTAAGCTTGTTTATTATCATATGAGGCCTTCAACTAGTAAGCAACCTTATAATGTGACCAGCACAGACCCAGACAAGCCTGCACATCTGCACAATTTGACGAGGGTCTACAATATTCGCAAATAGAATCTTTCAAGTCCATACATAATGTCAACAATCAGTGTAAACCTGATCAGACCAAATGAATGCACAGATTGACCTGGGTCTACATTCATACGAAATATCATACATGGCTCATGTTAATTGGGCTGTATCATGTTAATTGGGCTGTATCAAAGAAATAAGTATCTTCAAGCATATTTACACCAACCGAGCCGCATAGTCTCATCAGGGCCTTTGCTGTCTGTCAATACATTCTGCAGTATACAATAGTTCAATACCCAGACAGTAGGGCCCTGATCAGATGCACTGATGCTGACTGATCTGTGCCTCAAATGAGTTTTTCACTTGACTCGGTCTATATGTTAGTTTGCTAAGTTGCAATATTATCTATAATACAGAGTTCAAAATAAGAGGCATATTTCTTATGTCTCCACAAAAACATGTTGTGGGTACTCATTAGAAACACCTCATCCAGGCACTTCTAATGGGTACCCACAGCATGTTTTTGCGCAGAAATAATAGAATATCAATACATGTACATTCAAACATTTTGTTGGAAGAAAAAAAAAAAAAAAAAAAAATGCCCTCATCTGGAGCTATGATATGGGGACCCAGTAATAATGAACATCATTTCAACAAAACAGTTTATTTCCTGAAGAAACTTTTTGCTACATACAGTCGACGCTCGTTATCTCTAATATCAAGGGACTCTCTGAAACACTTCAAGATATCCATACCTCGAAATATCAGAGTTGCGGAAGTGAGGAAAACAATAAATCGAACAACCACATTTAACATGAATATGTAATTTGACTCCTGAAGTTAGAAATACATTGAAAATATTGTGGAAAAGAGGAGAAATTGCTCCTTAGGAGCAATTTCTCCTCTTTTCCACAATATTTGCCACCTGTTCTTAGATTTCCATGTTTAAACAGGGACCAGAATTTCACTTCGAGATAAGCGGTTATTTGAGATAAGTGAGGTCAAAATACAGGAGTTGACTGTATTTTTTTTATAATATCTGGAATAATAATGAGTTATTTATTTGGCTGCATGTTTGTTTCATTATACTGTATTTACCTTAAGTATTCGGACACACAGGGTGGGAAATCACCGTAAACCCAGATTTGTGCAGGATATGAATTCTGCAGCATTTGATTAGAATCTACACTGTTTGCCATTCAACCAGCAAATTTGTGTCGATTGTTTACAATAGAGCCATAGTATACAAATGCCAAAATTTCCTTAAGGCAGTTGTCCACGTGATTATCACTGACCAATGTAATCAAACCCTATGTTTGTACAAAATCCAGGTAATGGTTATTTATAGCCACACAATTCTTGTCGCTGTGATATCAGAGTGCTGTTGATAGAGGCTTATCTGTAAAACCTGGTCTGGGACATTTGGGACATTGGCGAATAGTGCAGTCCCAGATCAGATGCTGCAGAACAAAGTTTGCACTTTGCTTTAATTACAGGAAGATAAGGGTTAATGAAACAATCATTTGGGACCATTTTCTTAGCCTACACTCAAAGACAATCCACCCACCAGTGCTGTCAGTGCTTTGATTTATACAAAATGGATTTGTATTACACCAAGTATGATGAGGACTTAAGGTGTCCAAATACTTAACGTAAATATAGTAAATTGGATTCAAAGTAAAATTACAACAGTCCCCGAGGTTATAAAACTTTTTTTATGCTCAACTCAGCTAAGATGAAATTTTCTCTGCTAATACATATTGTTGGCATTTTCATATTTATTAGCTGAGAAATTTTCATGCTCAGCTGTGTTAAGCAAGAAGGAATTTGCAGCTGTTAGTAATCTGAGATTTATTAGCAGGACAAAATTCATGCTCAGCTGAGTTGAGCATGAAAAAAGTTTTATAACCTCGGGGCCTGATGAATGGTCTAAAGCATGAAACAAAAGAGGTCTAAATTTACACCACTGCAGTTGGAGATGTATTTGCACAACATGTATATCAACCCTCAATGCAGTTATCACAACTGCAGCAGATGATATTCTATATTTATTATCTTTCTGAGAAAGTAAGACTTGGCATTTCAGGTAAATCGTCTGCCTAGGTTGGTGATCTTCTCTGGGTATGCTAGTTTCCTCTATCATTGAAACTGGCACATAAAAAATGACATAAAGCCAAAAATTTATTATCTTGAACATCTCTGGACAGTTTAATATGGGACTGAAAATCGTCTTAATATTTACAATTTCAATTCCAATCCATCCATACATAAGCATCAAACTTTACATTTATTAGCACTTACAGCTGTACAAACATCCCTTAAATTTTCCATCCATAAACCTGCTGCAGACGACAATTAGTTGTCATAATGTGTTTTATCTTTATCTTTCCCAACTACCATATTTTATCCTAAATATTGGGACATCTTAACTTCTTATCCAAATCTAAAATCTGAATACATTAATAAGCCTAAGTATTGGGACACCTTAACTCCTAACCATACTTGTCCTACAATTTGTAATAGTCCATTCTACTACCTCTTGATGTGTCTAAAATATTGCTGTATGTATGACAAACATGTAGACCCTGATCAGACGGCACATTCTGTCGCATCTGATCTGGGTCTACACCGTTTGCAAAGGCCTATCTGTCACATTACTTAAGGTTATTACGGTAGGTCCACTTCACTACTGTTAATGTCTACTACTGAATGAGTGGCAAACAGTGCATTCTACAGCATCCGATCTGGGTCTGCGCTGTTTGCTCAGGCCTGTCTGTCCCAATACTTAGGTTAACATAGGATGTCATACGTGAGTAACAAAAGTCAGGGAAATTTAAGTATCAGTAGTCTGATCAGGGCCTTAGTTGCCCATTTACAGAAGAACTGAATACTGAAGAATATACAGTCGATTCTCGTTATCTCGAATTCCAAGCGACTCACTGAAATACTTGAAGATATCCATACCTCGACATATCAGAGTTGAGAGAGTGCGGAAAGCAATAAATTGAACAACCACATTTAACAAATGAATATGTAATTTGACTCCTGAAGTTAAAAAATATGAAATAATGTGGACAAGAGGAGAAATTGCTCCCAAGGAGCTATTTGCTCCTAAGGAGCAATTTCTCCTCTTTTCCACATTATGTTGTTACCTGTTGTCATAGTTTCATGTTAAAACAGGGACCAGATTTTCACTTCGAGATAAGCAGTAATTCGAAATAAGCGAGTTCGAGATAACGAGGTTCGACTGTACCAGCAAACAGAGGAGGTCCTGATCAGACTGCATGCAAAGCTTGACTTGGGTCAATCTCTGTTTGTATGTGCCTTAACGACAAGCTCCAGATGAGGTACTTTTCCATGTAATAAAAAAAAAAAATATTTTCTTATTTCTCCATAAAAACGTATGTTGTGGGTACTCATTAGAAGTGCCTCGACAAGGCATTTCTCCATAAAAATGTATGTTGTGGGTACTCATTAGAAGTGCCTCGACGAGGCACTTCTAATAAGTACCCACAATATAGGTGTTCATGGGGAAATAAGAAAATTGCTTGATTGAGTTGAGGTTTTACAGTCCAGTCAAGCCATTAGGATCATGTTGAGTGTGGTCAATTTACCTGACCACACCTTTCCTGGACAGGCTTAAGACTATAAGCGATTAACCAGTACCTATGAACATTCTTTTGCCAGAAACTGACAACTGCCCTTCTTAAATCTGTGGAAGTGAGAGAATGACTGAAAAAAATGTTTCCTGATCTATCTCCAATAAAGAATGTTGTCAGACACGGCAGAGATTGAACTTGCAACCTCCTGATCAACAGTTGAACAAGCATCTAATTGAGCCACCGAGGTCAGCTGGAAATAAGAAAAATGTTTATCTGGATAGTCCTGTTATCTGGAGCTTTGGTTGTGACCCCCCCCCCCCCCACCTCCACTTACCCACTTACCCAAATGCCCAGGTTCTCCAACTGCACCTCAGTTCATCTGATTCTTGACTTACAAAACAATTCATATGAAACAATGTGAAAAAGAACACTGCAGAAAATACCTGGCACTTTTTGAGCAGAAGCATGCGTGGTGGAGAGAAGATCTTGACTTTACCACCATAAATCAGAAAAGAAATGAATCAAGAAAACCAAATATAAATAAATAAAAAACACACAAACAAATTTTACCTTCTATAAAAATAAATAATGACAAATGTATACTGTAACTGTTTCAAATTTTTGTGGTGTATTATTAACAATAACCTATTGTAGTCTGGAGACCCCTAAAAGTGTAATTGGCAAACAGTGGAGACCCACATCAGACAGGGTCTCCACTATTTATAACTACATGTACTTCAACCATTTTTCTCTAGGAATATCTGTCACATAGCCTGACATACCTAAAATGGAAATTAGAATCTTCCAATATATAGTGTGGGGGAGTTAATTCAGTCTACAATGGGTTAAAATCCATGGTTATATCACTTTAAATAGTTTTACTTTACTTTACTTTTACTTTACTTTTTATTGTGCAAAATTTATACCCTTGCCTTTGTCCAAAATCAGAAAATCTAAGAATTTTGTCCCACGAAAAAATATTTTTATCAAGGAGATTAAAAAGCTGTATTCTTTTTTTTTTGTTTTTTTTTTTCTTTTTTTTTTCAAATTATCTAAGTAATTATATGGTCTCATCTATTTTGACTTTCAAATTATCTGATTTTTTTTTTTAGGAGATTTGATCTCACAGTATAACAGACAGCATGTACATGTATGATTCTATCAACTATAAACATTATTATGTTCCTATATTGTAACCGCACTTTCTAATGATGACTAGAAATTAGCAAAGCAGCAATGCTTATTTTCAAGGAAACACAATGGAACCTGGAGTCCACTTATTGTTATTTTTGTATGTGGTGAGTAAATCAAAGATCTGTTTACACAGTTTATCATGCTACTACTTTTTTTTTCTTCTGAAGATCCCTAAGTATTTGGACAGACAAGTCAGAGCAAACAGTGTAGAACCAGACTGGATGCCACAGAATGTGTCATCTAATCAGTGTCTACACTATTAGCTACTAATCCAGCAATTTTTTCCATACATCAACAGGTACTGACATGGACCTCTTAAAATTATAGTACAAGGTTAAGAGTTATGGTGTCCGAACATCTATGATAAATCTGGTAGATCTTGATTAGCTCTATATTTACTCCATAAAGGTGAAAAAAAGAAACTTTTATACAAGAACACATAGGTTTAGATAAGATGATTTTTCAACCAAAAAGTATTGATATTTTTCTTATTTCTCCACAAAAACGTATGTTGTGGGTACTCATTAGAAGCGCCTCGGCGAGGCGCTTCTAATGAGTACCACAACATATGTTTTCGTGGAGAAATAAGAAAAATATTTACCGGAAACCCACTCTTATCTAGACTTATGAAGAACAGAAAAGCCCCATGATAGCCAGCTCATGATTGTGCATAATCTGGGCAACAATATTTTACTGTTAGTGTTCGGAAACCTAAATTCTTTGCCATACTTGTCCAAAAATTTGAACAAGTCCATTCTATTACATAATGATATGTCTAAAATATTGCCGGATCAGTGTGAAACGGCAGACCTTGATCATACGCCACACTCTGCAACAACTATCTTGGTCTACATTGTTTGCTCAGGTCCGTCTTTCTGAATAATGTTAGTTTAACCATAAGTGAAACAGTACGGTTCTGTTGCATAAGAAATGTCATGGATATCCTCATCTAATGCTGTGACAGTGAAAAAACAGTCACTGGTTATTTAATAGGGCTTCAGACTGAGAGTACAGATGAGTAAAGAGTTCTAAAATGAGTATCTACAGCACTATAGAGCACCCCTTTTTGCCTTATTTGAAGCTTCAGTCGAACTTCAATGGCTCAAACATCTTTGGGACCATGGAAATTTGTTCGAGACATGGGTAGTTCAAGCCACTGAGGTATATCATAGCAGTAATTTAGGGAAATCTTTTCGATTTTCTACACAATGATTGTATGTTGAGTGTACTCATTAGAATTGCCTTCATGAGGCAATTCTAATGAGTACACACAACATACAATTCCATGATAAAATAAGAAAAAATCCCTAAATATTTATTTTCTTGAGCTATTAGGAGGACTTTGTAGGGACTGAAAAAAAGAGTTCAAATCATCCAGGGTAAATGAGCCATCCGTGTTCGAGCCATTGAGGTTATACTGTATATAAGACATCCTCTTTTACCTTACATGCAGCTATTGTGTATTCTCTTGTGCTTATAGAGCACCTTCAGTCTAAAAGAGCATTGCTATAGATAAGAGGATGGGGTAGGGATAGTGTTATCCCGATACTATTTTCTAATTTCTCAAACATATATTGTGGGTACTCATTGGAAGTACCTCACCAACATATGTTTTTGTGGAGAAATAAGAAAATTATCAATACTTTTCAGCTGAAAAAGTGCCTTATCTGGAGTATGGTAAAGCCTTTCAAAAAAAAACAAAAAAAAAAAAAAACAAACTAAAAATACAGCTCAGCCAAGAACTTCTACTGTCAAAATACCTTCTATTCTACTGAATAGTTTTTGTAATCAAAAATAAGAAAAATACCTGTTTGGTCAACCTGAATGTCTCATCTGAAGCCCGGCGTTTATCTCCAAAACAATTGGGCCCTGGCCTCGAGGTTTCCAAACTATTTTCATGCTCAACTCAGCTGAGCATGAAATTTTCTCTGCTAATTAATATGAAAATGCCAACAAGTGTTGGCATTTTCATATTCATTAGCAGAGGAATTTTCATACTCAGCCATGGGCCTCGGTGGCTCAGTTGGATGCGCCGTCCGACTGGAGACCAGGAGGTCGCGGGTTCAACCCCCGCCGAGGTCGGCAACATTCTTTCGTGGAGATTGATCATGAAATATTTTCTACAGTCATTCTCTCCCTTCCGCTGATTCAAGAAGGGCAGTTGTCAGTTTCTGGCGAAAGAATGTGCACAATACTGGTTAACCGCTTAGAGGACTAAGCCTGCCCAGTAAACGTGTGGTTAGGTAAACTGGCCGCGCTCGACATGACCCCATTGGGTTGACTGGGCCGTAAAACCTCAACACAAACAAACAAACAAATACTCAGCCATGTTTAGCAAGAAAGAATTTGGAATTGTTAATAATTTGGGATTTATTATTTGGACAAATTTCATACTAAGATGAGTTAAGCATGAAAAAAAAAATAAATTTATAACCTCGGGGCCAGGCATAAGTGCAGCTTAATACAAAAGAGTTGCAAAAGAAGAAAATGTACCTTTCAACATATTTGCTCAGCAAAGACTCAGATTAGCATTCTCATCTGTGCACTTAGTCTTCGCACTGTGCTCTGTGGATAGCCGAGGACTCGCAGCTTCAGGCAGGTAACTGATCAAGAATGCATGGATGCACAAGCTGATCCGAGTCATCACTGGGTACATATGGCCACTGCAGGGGACATATTGCTGATGGTACATTTTCTTAACTTGTGGCTCATAAAAAGATTAAATCACAGAATTGAATAAATTTATACATCTCCTTAATGTAATTGTATAAATGCTCACTGGGATAAATGTTCGCAATGTTATAATGTTAGACATTTTCACTGGTATTACAATTTGGGGACTTGTAAATTGGCCTTGATATTTCTATACAAAAATTTATGGTTCCCCTGTATAAAAGTTTGTGGCTTTATGCTGACCATAATATTTGCGAACATTAATACACCTCGAACATTTCTACCGTAACAGTATTTAAAAACAATAAGTCACAAATCAATAACACTTTTTATGTTATAAATATGTTGTTTTTTTTTGTTAATTTCTCAAATAAAACATACATAGTATTTACCTAAGTATTCAGACAGAGAGGCTTCAGCCAACAGTGCAGACCCAGATCAGATGCCTTAGAATGTGGCATCTGATCAGGGTCTATACTGTTTGCCTTTCATCCAGCAAATTATGGACATATTAACTGATAATAATATGTTGTTTTTTTTTAATTTTAGGACCGGTAAGCTAAAATGTTAAGTTGTCGAAATACTTAGGTTAACAGTTTTCAAATTTCTCCATGCAAAATGTTGTGCATATGCATTTCATATCTTATGTTTTCATGAAAGAAAATATCAATCAATTACCCAGACACCCCCCATTCATATAACTATACGATTAATCTTTGCCACACACTGGGCTAATTCAGCACACTGATGACACTTTTCTTATTTTTCCAAGAAAACAGGATTTAACATTTCATGCAAACTGTCTCCATTGAAGAAAATTTGCATGAAATGTCAGAACCTGTTTTCTGGAAAAAAAACAAAAAAAAAAAAAAAAAAAAAAAAAAACATTTCAATTTGTCGTCTGCTGAAAATTTACCCAGAGTGCTAAGCGTTAATACAGCATTTGCACTAACTACAAAAATGAATGTCACCCCAAGTATGAAAATGGAAACATTTGATTCTAACAAGCTGACAAGATAAAACTAATGAAACACTTTGGTAAATATAACAAAATTTTCACTCAAAAATAGTTCTTATCTCCGGGCCATAAATAGTATTTTACACTTACAGAGTACCTGATAATGAGGAGTATTTAATGATAATTCTGGGATAATTTTCTCAATTTCTCCATAAAAACGTATGTTATGGGTACCCTCAACATATGTTTTTATGGAGAAATAAGAAAATATTTTCCCAGAATTATCACCAAATACTCCTAAACAAGTTCTCTGACTTATAATTTAACAACGATTTAACAGAAGTTCATCATCTACCTTTCATTTTCATTTCATCTTTCCCCATAACCTGATAAAGAGCCAGTCACAACTTCGATAAGAGGGGTATCCATATAAATATTTTTCATGTTTCTCCACAAAGCTGTGAAGCTTTAACCCATTGTAGACTGAATAGACTTTCCCACACTATATATTGGAAGAGTTCAATTTCAATTTTAGGTACATAGGGTGCTGAGATTTAGATATTCCTATAGTAAAATGGCTAATCTATTTGCAAACAGTGGAGAACCTGATCAGATGCCACATATTGCAGCATCGGATCTGGGTCTGCACTATTTGCCAATTACCCTTTTAGGAGTCTCCAAACTACAATGGGCTAATGTCAGAGTACCCACAGCATATTTTCGTGGAGAAATAAGAAAATATCTGTACACTTCAGTTAAAAAAAAGCTCTATCTGGAGATATGTCAAGAGTGGCAGACAGCATTTTTAAATATTTTTTATTATTATTCAGACCAAATAAGGCTTGATACTTCACGTGAATCAAGCCTCAGTTTTGATGAAATATTGAATATCTGAGAGTGCTGTCTGCAATAATTTTCAACATTACCGGTACTTTAAGGTTTAAATAAACATTTTGATCTTTTTATTTTTTTTTTCTCCAGAAAACAGTGTCTGAAATCCATACAACCATATCAATCTGACTGGATTCTTCCCCTGACAGGGTATTTTTTTTTTTTTTTTTTTTTTTTTTTTTTGAGAAAAAAAAAAAAAAAAAAAAAAAAAAATATTTATCAATCAAATTTCCTTCTGTGGCAACAATATGCATTACTTGTCAAGCCTTTTTTTAATTAAAATATTTTAAAATGTTCTACACTGCTATTTAAATCTGGCAGGGTAAAGGTGATGTAAAATTTTTTTGTAAATCAAATAGTACTGTTATTTTATTGATTTCTTCGGGAAAACGTGGTGAATATTCCACTGGAAGTGCTTGCAAATGCAATTCTAACGAGTTCTCACAACATGTTTCTTTTTTTGAAAAACAAAAATGTTTTATGGATATCCCACTTTATACCAAGAGCTATATTCATCTAGCAAATGGTATAGAAAATGAGCAAACTGCATAAATGTGCAGGACAATTTCATAGCTTCAGATAATAAAAAGGGGTATCCGCATAATGCTTTCTTATTTCTCTGCAAAAAACATGTTGTGGATACTCATTAGAAGCACCTCACTGAGGTGCTTCTAATGAGTGCCCACACCACATGTTTTCATGAAGAAATAAGAAAATATCAATACTTTTGGTTGAGAAAAGCGCCTATCTACAGCTATGAATCTGAACTGCACTCTTTGTGCGGACTAAGACCTTTCTTCTCTATACACCGCTGATTTTTTTCTCCACTACTTCTAGTCTTTATGTGGTCTGGCTTGTGTGGCTTGTCTGACTGCAAGCTGGGCACCCTGCTGCATCATGTGAGCATAAAGGGGAGATAATGCCTGAAAATAAAAAAAATCTTGATTATACACAGCTACAGATAAAGTGATAACTAGAAATCCATTGGATTGTGATTGTGTTGGGGTTACAACACGACAACCCTTGTGGGTCATTTTGTGTCGTCTCCCAGAGAAAGGGAGAAGAGAGACAGAAGAGATAGTAGAGGGGATCACAGAGTGGGGTAGGGGAGAAAGAGGAACGGGAATGAAAGTGGAGAAATAAAAACATTCCCCATCTACCCTTACCTGCTGCAAGGACAGCAGGCCTTGCCCAACTGTAAGCCAATATCAGTTGGATGCCCCGGTGACGTAAGATACACGACACCTTTCATTACAAGAGGCCCACGCGCCACGGGTCGCTCACCTGAGTGACATAGCCACTGCAGATATGCAGATGTTATGCAACATTTTTCCAATCCTGTCATCGCAACTAATGAAAAGATCATCATTTAAGCAGTTCTTTATTTTGAAGAAGAAGATATATGGCATGCCAGTCAATTGAGCGTGATCATTTGAACAAACTCTAAATGGCAGCCAGCTTGGATTTAAGATCGGCACGATTTTAGCTATTTTTGATCTACGAGTCACCCCAATGCTTCCTACCAAGTTTCGAGTCATCTGGCCTTTCAGTTCAGGAGAAGAGGCGAAAAATAGATTTTCAAGATGGCTGCCATGGCTGCACGATTTTTAGCTATTTTTGATCTACAAGTCACCCCAATGTCTCCTACCAAGTTTGGAGTCAATTGGCCTTTCGGTGCAGGAGAAGAAGCTAAATATAGATTTTCAAGATGGCGGCCATGGTGGCCATCTGGGATTTCTGATCAGAACGATTTTAGCTTTATTTGATCTACAAGTCACCCTGATGCTTCCTACTAAGTTTGGAGTCAAGTGACTTTTGGGTTTAGGAGAAGAAGCGAAAAATAGATTTTCAAGATGGCCGCCATGGCGGCCATCTTGGATTTACGATCGGCATGATTTTAACTATTTTTTATCTACAAGTCACCCAAATGCTTCCTACCAAGTTTTGAGTCAACTGGCCTTTCGGTTCAGAAGAAGCGAAAAATAGATTTGCAAGGTGGCTGCCATGGCGCCCATCCTGGTTTTATGATCGGCATGATTTTAGCTATTTTTTATCTACAAGTCACCCAGATGCTTCCTACCAAGTTTGGAGTCAACTGGCCTTTCGGTTCAGGAGAAGAAGCGAAAAATAGATTTTCAAGATGGCCACCATGGCGGCCATCTTGGATTTCCGATAGGCACAATTTTAGCTATTTTTGATCTATAAGTCACCCCAATGCCTCCTACCAAGTTTGGAGTCAATTGGCTTTGGGGTTTAGGAGTAGAAGCAAAAAGCAGATTTTCAAGATGGCGGCCATGGCGGCCATCTTGGATTTCCGATCGGCACGATTTTAGCTATTTTTGATCTACAAGTCATCCTGATGCTTCCTAGCAAGTTTGGAGTCAATTGGCCTTTCGGTTCAGGAGAAGAAGCAAAAAATAGATTTTCAAGATGGCCGCCATGGCGGCCATCTTAGATTTCCAATCGGCACGATTTTAGCTATTTTTTGATCTACAAGTCACTCTGATGCTTCCTAACAAGTTTGGAGTCAACTGGCCTTTCTGTTCAGGAGAAGAAGCGAAATATAGATTTTCAAGATGGCGGCCATCTTGGATTTCCGATCGGAACGATTTTAGCTATTTTTGATCTACATGTCACCCCGATGCTTCCTACCAAGTATCAAGTCAATTGGCCCAGGGGTGTAGGAGGAGTAGGCTTTTAAAGCAATTGTTGACGCCGCACGACGCATGACAGACGACGCACATTGACTGACCACAATAGCTCACCATGAGCACTTCGTGCTCAGGTGAGCTAACAAGAATCTTATGACACCTTTCATTATAAGATGATTTCAAATATCAGAAAGTTTAAAGGTGGACTCCAAAAGTGTTGTAGCCAAACAAAAATATATAGATTATATAGAACAAGAGGACCATGATGGTCCTATATCGCTCACCTGAGCAAACAGATTTGCATACTTAATGTTGAAGTTTCAGCCAAGTTCACTGCTCTAAAATTTTATGTATTAATTTTATAACCATGACGAATCATGACAGCTTGAACAAACTTAGTAAAGGGTAACCAAAGGAACATTCCTGCCAAGTTAAACTGAAATCGGTTCAGTGGTTTCTGACAAGAAGATTTTTAAAGTTTTCTATTTAGATATAGAGGGAAAATAAGCCCCACCCACTAGCAGGCATGTTTTTTGACAAATCAGGATTGCTTGAGCATTCTTGGTAGAGGGTCACCAAAGCATTATTGAAATTGGTCAGGAGGTATTTGACAAGAAGCATTTTAAAGTTTTCTATACAGATATATACCGAAAATAAGCCCCGCCCCCTGGAGGCCATGTTTTTTGACATATGAAAGCTTGAACCATCCTGGTAGAGGGTCACAAAAGCAACATTCTTGCCAAGCTACACTGAGCTTGGTCCAACGGTTTCTTACGAGAAGATTTTTAAAGTTTTTTATATAGACATATAGGGAAAAATAAGCCCTGCCCCGTAGCGGCCATGTTTTTTGACAATCATGACAGCTTGAACAACCTTGGTAGAGGCTCACCAAAGAAACATTCCTGCCAAGTTATATTGAAATCGGTCCATTGGTTTCTGACAAGAAGATTTTTTAGTTTTCTATATAGATATATAGGGAAAATAAGCCCCACCCACTAGCAGCCATGTTTTTTGACAAATCATGATTACTTGAACAATCTTGGTAGAGGGTCACCAAGGAAACATTTTTGCCAAGTTGTAATGAAATTGGACCTGTGGTTTCTGAAAAGAAGACTTTTAAAGTTTTTCTATATAGATATACAGGGAAAATAAGCCCCACCCCCTGGCGGCCCTGTTTCTTGATGAATCATGACGGCTTGCATAACCTTGATAGAGGGTTACATAAGAAACATTTCTGCAATGTTAAATTGAAATCAGTCCAGTGGTTTCTGACAAGAAGATCATTAAAGTTTTCTATATAGATATACGGGGAAAATAAGCCCCGCCCCCTACCAGCCATGTTTTTTGACAAATCATGATAGCTTGAACAATCTTGGTAAAGGGTCACCAAGGAAACATATCTGCCAAGTTATATTGAAATCGATCCAGTGGTTTCTGACAAGAAGATTTTTTCAAGTTTTCTATATAGATATATATAGGGAAAATAAGCCCCGTTCCTCGGCGGCCATGTTTTTTGACAAATCATGACGGCTTGAACAATCTTGGTAAAGGGTCACCAAGGAAACATTTCTGCCAAGTTATAATGAAATCGGTCCTGTGGTTTCTGACAAGAAGATTTTTCAAGTTTTCTATATAGATATATAGGGAAAATAAGCTCCACCCCCTAGAGGCCATGTTTTTTGACAAATCATGATTACTTGAACAATCTTGGTTGAAGGTCACCAAGGAAACATTTTTGCCAAGTTATAATGAAATCGGTCCAGTGGTTTCTGACAAGAAGATTTTTCAAGTTTTTCTATATAGATATATAGGGAAAATAAGCCCCGCCCCCTGGCGGCCATGTTTTTTGACGAATCCAAATGGCTTGAACAATCTTGGTAGAGGATCACCAAAGGAACAATTCTGCAAAATTATACTGAAATCGGTCGAGTGGTTTCTAACAAAAAGATTTTTAAAGTTTTCTATATAGATATATAGGGAAAATAAGCCCCGCCCCCTGGCGGCCATGTTTTTTGATGATTTTGATTTGGGTTTTACGGCCCTTTCAAGAATATTTCACTTATATATCGAGCCGATCGTTCATCGAAGGTGGGCGAAAACCGGAGAACCCGGAGAAAAACCACCTGACTATCCGTAAGCAGAACTTGGCTTTCCCACATATGACCCGAGCGAGGCTCGAACCACAGCGGTGAGAAACCTAATGGATTAAGAGTCAACTCTCTTATCCACTAGGCTACGGGGGCCCGTGTTTTTTGATGAATCCACATGGCTTGAACAATCTTGCAAGAGGATCACCAAAGGAACATTTCTGCAAAATGATATGGAAATCGGTCCAGTGGTTTCTGAAAAGAAGATTTTTAAAGTTTTCTATACAGATATATAGTGAAAATAAGCCCCGCCCCCTAGCGGCCATGGTTTTTGACGAGTCCAGTGGTTTCTGACAAGAAGATTTTTTATGTTTTTAGTAAAAAAAATCTATTTTTAGCTCCTGTGACCCAGATATGCAATGAACCAGACCCATTTGAACAACTTTAAAAGAGGACCAACCAAGGATCATTCCTGTGAAGTTTGGTCAAATTCCCACCAGTGGTTTAGGAGGAGATGTTGTTTAAAGATTGTGGACGGACGGACATCCGGACGACGACAACAATGACGACAACGACGGACGGTGAGTGATCACAATAGCTCACCATGAGCCTTCGGCTCAGGTGAGCTAAAAATGACTACTTATGGTCATTTTTCTATACAATCTATACATTTTAATTTTTGTGTGGATACAACACAGTTGTTTAGCTTACAGATAGTTTTTGCTTCAGTTTTTGCTTCAGATCCCAGCAACAGTGTAATAAAGAGGTTGTGGTGTATAATTTAGGAAATTAAAGAGCTACAGGAAAGGTGAAAACTGGAAATATAATTTGGGAAATTCTTTTGTCATGTTTGTACAAAAATATATCTTGTATATATCACAGCTCCGGGTAAGAAGGGTATCCATATATTTTTTCTTATTACTCCACAAAAACATATTTTGTGGGTACTCATTTGAAGTGCCTCAGTGAGGGGCTTCAGTTTCAAATGAGTACCCCAAACATACATTGTCAATAAAATATCAGGGCCCAGTTGTTCAAAACTAACGATGTCGTTAGTTAACGTATCGTTAAAACTTCGATCATTAAACACGGCATATATGCTAATATTTTTTGCTGAAAAAATGCGAGTAGCTTTTGCAAATGCAAAAGCTACTCTCATTTTTTCAGCAAAAATACCTGTGAATTAGATATTGTACTTACTAGAACAGTTAACATTTTGACCACTAATGAGCTCGTTAAGCTAACAATGCTTTGAACAACTGGGCCCGGAACTTTTCCATTGACAGTGTCTTATCTGGTGCTGTGTGAATTATACCTGCATATCTCACCCAAAAACCTGTTTCATAATTTTGACATCATTGATTGACTGTGTTGGGGTTTAACGACAAGTCAATCCTTGTTGGTCATTTTGTGTCGTCTCCCAGAGAAAGGGAGAAAAGAGATAGCAGAGGAGATGAAAGAGACAGGGAAGAAGAGGAACAGGAATGAAAGTAAAGAAACAGAAGAAATAAAAACATTCCCCCTATACCCTTACCTGCTACAAGGATAGCAGGCCTTGCCCAACTGTAAGCCAATATCAGTTGGATGCCCAGGTGACGCAAGATACACGTCACCTTCGCACCTGCCGACCACCCCCAAATTTGACATCATACCGAAACCAATATCACACCTGTGGTGTTTGTTTGTTTGCTTGTGTTGAGGTTGTACGGCCCAGTCAACCCAATGGGATCATGTCGAGCACAGTCAGTTTACCTAACCACACGTTTAGTGGGCAGGTTTAGTCCTCTAAGCGGTTAATCATTATTGTGCACATTCTTTTGCCAGAAACTGACAACTGTCCTTCTTGAATCATCGGAAGGGAGAGAATGACCGTAGAAAATATTTCAGGATCAATCTCCACGAAAGAATGTTGCCGACCTCGGCGGGGGTTGAACCCGTGACCTCCTGGTCTCCAGTCGGACGGCGCATCCAACTGAGCCACTGAGGCCGGCACCTGTGATGTTAGACAAATGTATGATAAATATATCATACTATGATGATGTTGGGTTTTTTTTTTCATACCATAACTCATATCAACCCTCAATCCATATCAGCCTTAAGGCAGATATAAATTGAGGGCTGATATGAATTCTATGGATGAACTGGAAATCTTGTGCTGATATGGGGTATGATGTGAAAAACTACCATATAATAATCTCTACATGTCAATCTAGCTGTCTTCATCTCTTGCTCTCATGTGATCCTATACCGGTAATCTGGAAACATCCACTTGAAGTGATATGTGATCACTTGACACGGTCACATTATTGCGGTAATAATATATATTCAGGCTGTGAGTCTTCGGGCATCTGTGGACAGTGAAAGCCCAGATCAGCCTGTGCATCCACAGTCTGATCAGGGCCTTCACTGTCAGCTAACAGAATCACTTAAAGGGGAACGCAACCTTAAAACTGATGTACTGAAAGTAAAGAGCTTCACAAACCCTGAATTTTCATACTAATTTGATCAAAATCAGTCAAGAATTAAGGAAGCTATGGACAGAAACAGATCATTTTAACATTGCAGGTATGGGGCCGCCACTGTGAATATTTAATGAGGTTTCATAAAAGTTTAAAAATCTATTTTAAAAGTTGTTCTTCTTACAAATTTAGATTACTTTGGGGGAAATGATTGCTTGTCGCTATAATTAAGCATATGTTAAACACTGTAGCAAAATATTCTTGAAAGCTCATTATAAATAGGTTTTTGTATATTTTATTTGGGCTGTATGACGTCACAAAGCCTAATATATATGGCGGCATCCATGACTGACATTTTGATTACATTCTAACCTCTGTAACTTCCTTATTTCTTGACCGATTTTGATAAAACTTGCATCAAAGTAAATGGTTTGCTTAACACTTTACTCCAGGAAACACTTACAACTTATGTTGAGTTCTCCTTTAATACTACAGAATGTATGAATGGCGAGCAAAGGCCTAAATGATACTTTGTGCATGTGCAGGATGATTTGAATCTGCACATTTTGCTTATGTTCACATAGCTCTTGATACGATGCTATTTTCAATCCATAAGTATTGATATTTTTCTTATTTCTCCACGAAAACATATGTTGTGGGTACTCATTAGAAGTGCTTCACTGAGAGGAGGAATAAGAAAAATATTTATCTGATACCCACTCTCATCTAGACCTACAGTATTCGATCTAATTACCGCACATGCTCCTATAAGCGCACAGTCAAGCAATTTAATAGTCTTTAGATTACAGCCAGTGTACTTTTATCTACTTCTTTAAAAAAACATATCTTGTTGGTACTCATTAGAATTGCCTCGACTTGTGAGTACCAACAACATATAATTTTATGAAGAAAATCAGAAAAATATTGCATAAGTATCATTAAATACGCCCCTCATGAAGTCCTCTGCTGATCTTTCTTTAAGTGTACCTGTATTAGCAGGCTATTTTACTTCAAGTTTTTCTTGTAATTTTGAAAAACTTAAGCGCACAGTGTGGTAATTAGAGTGAATACGGTATGTCAGTTCAAAGACACTTTTTTGCCTGACATGGTCCATTTACTGCCTGAAGCAATGTGCTTACGGTATAAATGTCCTAAAAATGTGAACACGAAAAAGCCTGACAAAACAGCACATGCAAACAGAGTAGACCCAGATTAGACTGCTACACTATTAGCTATTTCATTAAGTATTTTAAGAAACAACTGTGTAAATAGCAAAATTTTGGCCAAAAAAGTATGGAACAGTATTTCAAATTTTAGGAATTTACCGAATCTAAAAGTTCAGCCCGCATGGTTCAACTGGGCCCAAAAAATTTACTTACAAACTCCCAAATCACATTGGCCACTGCATCTATCTGAAGGGCAATATTCCTGAACTCTCCTGAGTATTGTAGGTAAAACCAAGTGCACAGAAGAACAAGGAAACAGATCATGACAAAGTTACACAGATTGGCAAATGACTCAAGCCCTATAACACCAAACACTCCTGCGATAATATAAGCTGCCAACATCACTGTAAACAACACTGCAGGGGTCCTTGCTGCACTGAATATATTTTTGCTCTCGTTGTGTTTCTGGAAGTTTTCAAACTGTTCCTGCATTTCAGTTCTTAACTGATCCTCATAACCCTGGCTAAACTCTGGACCGCCCATTTTTCTCGTAGATTTGAACATATGAATGGCTTTACTGAGACACTGTAGGTGTTCTTTTTCAAGTTCTGTGGGATTGATGTAGGCCTTGTCACCACCGCAAATCTGTAAAATTCAATTGAGAAAAAATATTTTCATAGTTGGCTTAGTTCCCCTCACACTATTCGCAGCTCTAGATAATATGCTTGTGTTCACCTTTCCACTACCCACTCCAAAAAACAATATTTTTTATTATTTCTCCACAAAACAACACATTCTGCCTATTACTTGGAATTGCATCAGCCAGTTTATCCTAATGAGTAACTACAATATATGGTTTTATGGATAATTAAGAAAAACATCCATCTGAATACCCATCTTATCTAGAGCTATTAAAAATGTGTCAATATGACACAGATGCCCCCGATCACAGGCCATCCTCTACCGGAAGCAAGCATTTTGCAAAAAATGAAGTTGAAAAAGGGCCATAACTCCCATAATAATGGGCGGATTTTGCCCTAAATCAAACTTGACCTATATTATTATGATTATACACCTGTGTAAAAAAAATTGAATCCAATACATTAATCTTTTCAAAAGATATCGAACGGAAACATTTTTTGTACATACGGACGGGACGATGAAGTTGAAAAAGGGCTGCCTGAATCTAAAGGGCTAGGTGCTGCCTTCGAAGCTGGCGTGAGTTCGAACCTCACTAAGCCCAGTAGTATTTTCCCTATACACTTCTCTCTAAAGTACTTGCATCAGTAATGATCCTGGGCTGGAATTCTTTGTTGAAGTTTGTTTAAATCCTAAATTATAATAATACTTCCAAGCTTCAATACCCTGTGGATCCAGAGAGTTCCTTGTATATAATGAGTGTTCTAGTGCACCAAAAATATACTCTATCCCATGTGTTAATCAGAGAAATCAAGCATAATACTGTTCCATGAAACTTGCTTTTTTAACAAGCAAAGTGGTGCAATGTTATGCCTCCTGATTCTAAAGGGTAAGGCCCTGCTGTTGCAGCCGACGTGGGTTCGAACCTCACTAAGCCCAGTAGTATTTCATATTTCTCTCTATTGACTTTTTTCTGAAGTACTTGCATTAGTAATGATCCTCGACCTGAATTCTTTGTTAAAGTTTGTTTAACCCTTAAAGCGCCAAGAAAATCTGCATCTGAAAATGTCGTCTGTTTATGTCGTCTGCTGAATATTCTTGCAGACTTTTCAAACCTATTTTTGCATACAGGCAAACAGTGTGGACCCTGATCAGACTGCTCCTTTAGGAGCAGTCTGATCTGGGTCCACACTGTTTGCAAAAATGACTTTTAAAATCACAAGCAGATGACAAAGCAGACGACAATAGTTGTGATTGGCGCTTTAAGGGTTAAATCTTAAATTATATACATACTTGATTTAATCCAATTTAGTTTTACGGCCTCATCCATACTGTTAAGGCCATGTCAAGTTGGCCAGATGAATCTGCGGAAGGGGGAAAATGATCACAGAAATTATTTCTTGATCAATCTCCATGAAAGTGGACTTGTAACCCCTGGATATGCTGTCATATACCCTACCAACTGCACTATGGAGCCCAGCTAATATTCTGTGATTTTCCAATACAGAATTATAATCATAATACAGAAATCTTTCACCAATGCATATATTCTGCAAATCCATTTGAATATTACTGATACTTTTTCATAGATTCTGCTTTTCATAAGAAACTGTAACTATTTGAAACTGGTATCACTGATTGATAAATATTAACCCTCATCCTGCTGGTCCGGGATATGCACTGCCTTTGCAAACAGAGTAGATGCAGATCAGTTGGCTTCTTCAGAAGCAAACCGATCTGGATCTGCATTGTTTGTCATTAATATGTGAATTTGTATAAACAATCTGGATCAAGTAATCTGATTGGCTGAACATTACAAGTGGGTGAGGCATCTTAATAATGCTTAGTGTTAAATGTACATACCTCTTCCATCTCTTTGACATAATGACTCTTGGCACTGGAGACTGCTGCTAAATTATTAGCTTCTGCTGTGGCCTGTAAAAAACACATATGTGTGAACAGATCTAGACAAGGTTGGGTATCAGGTAAAGTAAAACTTCAATGACTCGGATACTGATGGCTTGTGTACCTTGGATAATTCAAACTCCTTTTTCAGTCCCTACAAAATTTTTCTGAAAGCTCAAGAAAACAAATATTTAGCGAAATTTTCTTAATTTATCATGAAATTGTATGTTGTGTGTACTCATTAAAATTGCCTCATTGAGGCAATTCTAATGAGTATACTCAACATACCATTATTGCATATAAGATAAAAAGGACATCCCAAAATTATCCCCATTTGCCCGCTGACCTGGCATCATGATTAACCCTCAGTGGCTCCAACTACCCATGTCTCAAAAAAATGTCCATGGTCCCAAAAATGTTCATGCCATTGAGGTTTTATTGTCTTTATTTAAGAAATAGATCAGCTCTAGCAGTGATTTGTTGAGTAATAAATCACTGTTTGGAGGTCAGTTGTAAAGTAGATCAAATCACGAGCGCGGAGCACGAGTGATTTATCTTCTTACAACTGACCGACAAACTGTGATTTATTACTCAACAAATCATGCACAAGAGCTGATCTATTTAATTCTAAGACATAGAAAATGATGAAAAGGTAATTGCATCCTTTAGATTTTTCAAACTTTCCGCCATCGAATATAGAAATCCCGCCAAACGTTTTGACTGTAACGCTGACGTTTACATGCATTTCTTACGTTGCTGAAGTGAGAAAGACGACGTTACACAGTCTAGCGTCGAAGAAACTAAGACAGACGTCAGCAGCGTGTCGAAATGACGTCGGAAAGGCGCCAGATAGCGTCGCGCGTTTCCGCCCAGAGATTTATTGCATAATATATCACTTAGTTTAACCATTGGCTATATAGGCGAAGAGTGTTAGAATTTTATTTTTCTTCACAAAAACATACATTGTGGGTACTCATTAGGAGCATCTCAGCTAAGCCTTTCAAATGAGTATCTACAACATATGTTTTAACCCTTAAAGCACCAAGAAAACCTGCATCTGAAAATGTCGTCTGTTTATGTCGTCTGCTGAATATTCTTGCAAACTTTTCAAACCTATTTTTGCATACAGGCAAACAGTGCGGACCCAGATCAGACTGCTCTTAAAGGAGCAGTCTGATCTGGGTCCACACTGTTTGCAGAAATGACTTTTAAAGTAACAGGCAGAAGACAAAGCAGACGACAATAGTCGTGACTGGCGCTTTAAGGGTCAAGGGAGGAAAAAGAAACCTGTCAATATCTTAGGTGGATCAATGCAAACATGTACATATGTATAGATCTAGACAAGATTTAACCAAAAGGTGTTATCATTGTTCTTATTTCTCTGCAATATTGTAGGTACTCCTTACAAATTTTACTTCACTGAAGTGCCACATGTTTTTGCTGAGAAAAAAAAGAAAAGAAAAAGTTAAAGCTGTGGACTTACCAAAAAGTTCTGTTTATATAATTTGTACCAGCTGAAATCATCTGATAAAATCTTATAAAGCAAATGAACAAGGAAATACTAAATTCTTCTCAAATAGCATAATAAGCATATAATTAACAAGATTTAATGTGCATTCAAATTCCAATTTCACTTTAATTTTAGTCTGATACAATAAATTTACTCACATGTAACATGGACTTTGGTTCTGGTAACTCTTCACCTTGGTAAATTTTGATATATGCCTGTAAGAATCATTGTAAAACACATATAGAAAGACTGCTGAACTATAAACAGGTCTTCGAAAATACTAGTGTTATGATTTTTATTCCCACCATACTTATTTCTATGAATACAAACAGAAACTATTTAACAACTAGGCCCAGTTGTTCAAAACTAATGATGTCATGATTAGTTAACATATTGTTAAATCTTTGATCATTAAATATGGCATATACGCTAATATTTTTGCAAAAGCTACTCACATTTTTTCAGCAAAAATACCTGTGAATTAGAAATTGTCCTTATGAGAGCAGTTAACATTTTGATCTCTAATGAGCTCGTTAAGCTAATGATGCTTTGAACAACTGGGCCCAGACTGGAGGTGGAGGTATCCACATAATATCTTTTCTTATTTCTCCACCAAAACATGTTGTGGGTACTCATCAGAAACATGTCAGTGAGGCACTTCTAATGAGTACCCACAACGTATGTTTTTCATAAACATCTTTGGGTACTCATCAGAAAAGCATCAGCAAGATGCTGCTAATGAGTATTCACAATATGTTTTCTTGGAAAAATAAGTAAAATATCAACTTTTTGTCTGAAAAAACGTGCATTACCTGTAGCTATGGAAACCTTACATGAGCCACATGAAGTGAAAATGTGGTCTTCAAGCATATGCCAACTCAGCTCAGCCTGTGCATCTGCAATGCCTTATCAGAGTCTTTGTCCTAATTTGATATATTCAAAAGTATCTGAATCTACTGATTCTTAACCCATTGTAGTCGGGAGACCCGTAAAAGGGTAAGTGGCAAATAGTGCAGACCCATATCAGATGCCGCAGAATGCGGCGTCTGATCAGAGTCTCCACTGTTTGCAAATAGTTTAGCCATTTTTCTCTAGGAATATGTAAATGTCCTAGCCAGGAGTACCTAAAATTTAAATTGGACTCTTCCAATATATAATGTGGGAGAGTCTATTCAGTCTACAATGGGTTAACAGGAGAGCAAAAGCCCTTACATGTGGGCTGATCTGGGACATTGTGGTCTGCATATGCCAAAAAAAAAAAAAAAAACAACAACAAAAAAAACCCAACAAATTTGTGCTTGGTGCCACAAACATTATTGTTAGAAATTTGTTTTTTAACTTAGATGATTTACCCAATGCATAATTCAAGAAATCAAACAAATTAAAATCTCGTATTATTTAATCTGGACATAATGAAAACAGCGGGATATGTAGACTGAAACAGATCATCACAATACTGAAACAACATCTTATTATCTAAAGTGTATTTTGTTTGTGTTGAGGTTTTATGGCCCAGTCAACCTCATAGGGGCATGTTGAGTGTTCAGTTTACCTAACCATACTTTTTCCTGGGCAGGCTTAGTCCTCTAAGCGGATAACCAGTACTTGTGCTCATTCTTTTGCCAGAAACTGACAATTGCCCTTCTTGAATCAGCAGAAGGGAGAGAATGAATGTAGAAAATATTTCATTATCAATTTCAATGAAAGAATGTTGCCGGACCTGGTGGGGACGTCGGACTCGCATCTGACTTAGCCATCGAGGCCGGTACTAAAGCGTACATTCATGTAATAAGATATTATCAAAATCCTTAGTTAGAAACATAATATTGTATCTTTATTACAGTCGAACCTCGTTATCTCGAACTCGCTTATTTCGAATTACCGCTTATCTCGAAGTGAAAATCTGGTCCCTGTTTACAATGAAACTATGACAACAGGTAACAAAATAATGTGGAAAAGAGGAGAAATTGCTCCTAAGGAGCAATTTCTCCTCTTTTCCACATTATTTTATGTATATATTTCTAACTTCAGGAGTCAAATTACATATTCATTTGTTAAATGTGGTTGTTCAATTTATTGTTTTCCTCACTCTCTCAACTCTGATATGTCGAGGTACGGATATCTCGAAGTATTTCAGTGAGTCCCTTGGAATTCGAGATAACGAGAGTCGACTGTATTTGATCTTTTTACACATGAATAAACAACCAGTACCAAAGTATACATTACCTTGAAATATTCTACTAAATCTCTACATGTGACCTGACAACCATTGATTTCTTTCACTATCAAATTTTCCGGAGCCAACATTGCCGGAACTAGTTCTTTTAATTTATCTTTAAAATCTGGTTCTATATCTGCAAAACAACAAAATGCTACTTAGTTCTAAACCTGTTGAATACCATATTTATCCTGTATTCTGTCAGGATTGAGAAAACGGTGTAGACCCAGATGAGACACTGCAGAATGCTGCATCTAATCAGTGCTCACGTTGTTTGCAACTCATCCAGCAATTTTTAGACACATTTACAGGTAGTATAATGGACTTTGGATAAGTATGGTAAGGAGTTAAGGTTCGCAAAAACATAGGGTAAATCAGAATAATATTTCATATGATGCACAACGTGGGAAAAAGGACCTTATGCCATGTGCAAACAGCGAAGATCCAGACGAGCATGTGCATCTGTGCAGTCTGATCTGGACATTCTCTGTTCGTCGACATATACTACAGTATCTATTGATTCTGTAAGTGGACAATGCAGGCCCTGATCAGCCTGCGCAAATGCGCAGGCTGATCAGGGCCTGCATTGTCCACATATTGCATAAAGGCCCTTTTTGTGTGCTGCGCATCATATAGTCTTTCCTACAAATAGCATACAAGATGGTGCAGTCAGAACAGTCAAGTGACCCACCCCAGAAAACACGGCGGAAAGAAGAATAATGTTTCAAATGCCAAGATTGTAAAAGATGGTTTTTAGACATGCAAGTTTTCGTGTGACATCCGTGTATATTGCAAGCAGGCAATTTACATGTCATTTATTGAAATAATAGTTTGTGGTTACTAAATATGATTTTTTCTTATTTTGTAAGCTGCAACAACAATATTGCAATCATTGTCTGCCATCTTTATTTTCTTCCCTTGCACTCGATTTCTCTCGAGTGTACTCCGTTTTTTCAGTTTCACTTGATTTACTTATTGTTCCGGCATACTCTGAGCACTCCAAAAAAATCAAATCAAGTCCGCCCCTGTTTATTTTCTGGCATTTCTTATAAAGGAGACAACTTTAATGACTTCCTGTTTGCTTTCTTGCACAACAAGCCTCTTCTGAAAATGGGGAGTTAATTCTTTCCTTTAGGAGTAGACCCATTTTCAGAAGGGAGACAAAAACAATTTTGAGAGTTGCCTCCCCGAAAGAGTATGCATTCTATTCCCTTAAGAACATCTGGGCCTAGCTATTCAAAGCATCATCAGCTTAATGAGCTCGTTAGTGGTCAAAATGTTAATTGTTCTAAGAAGCACAATATCTAATTCACAGCTATTTTTGCTGAAAAAATGTGAGTAGCTTTTGCAAATGCAAAAGCTACCCACATTTTTTCAGCAAAAATATTAGAGTATATGCCATATTTAATGATCAAAGTTTTAACGATATGTTAACTAACAACATCGTTAGTTTTGAACAACCGGGCCCTGACTATTCAGTCTATCAAGAGTCCTTATCTTACCTAATAATCTACCATCAAAGTGTGGGTTTGTGGCAACTTTAAGACCTGGATGGGGCATCAAGAAGCAGCCAATCTTGCTGAAACATGACTTGATGTGTTTACGAAGCTGCTGAAGTTCTGGGTGCTGTCTGTCAGATATCTGCTCGTAAATAAAACAGAACTTGTGTTGAGATAAAATAAAAACCTTAATCATTATATTACCAAAACTTCATATAAGCTACTGTAGTAGCCATAAATACTTCACATCTTAACCTTTATCACTCTCTGGCTAATTCAGCAGACGACAAACTGATGATAGTTTTCTTATCTTCCCAGAAAACAGTGGTTGAAATTTCATGCAAATTGTCATGGAGAATGACAGTAGAAATGATTTCATGATCAATCTCCACGAAGTTGTGCCTGAGCAAGATTTGATTTCCAGTGCTTGCATGTGGCATGGTAGTGGCTGCACACCTGCGGTTGGTAGTTTTCTCTGGGTACTCCGCCACTTATGACCAGCAAACGCCAACATCCACACCTTCAAGACATGTTTTTTCACTGAGCTTTCTGTGCAAATGAAGTAAAATAAATTAAGTTTAAATCTTAAAAAGAAAACATATCTTATATGTTTTTTTTTTTTTTTTTTTTTTTTGTGTTGAGGTTTTACGGCCCAGTCAACCCAATGGGGTCTTGTTGAGTGCAGTCAGTTTTACCTAACCACACGTTTACTGGGCAGTCTTAGTCCTCTAAGCGGTTCACCAGTATTGTGCACATTCTTTCGCCAGAAACTGACAACTGCCCTTCTTGAATCAGCGGAAGGGAGAGAATGACCGTAGAAAATATTTCATGATCAATCTCCATGAAAGAATGTTACCAACTTTATATCTAATATGTACTCATTAGAAGTGCCTCACAACAAGCACATTTGCAAAATGCACACACACACACATGCATACATACACTTGGACACACTACTAAACTCCTGGTGAAAGAGGGCAGTCAAGAAAAATTATTTTTTGCACCAAGACATGTCTTGTGGGTACCTTGCAATTCCATATCACCTTGCATAAGGTCATCTTTGTTGCATAAATAACAACAATTACCCTAAATTTTTGCCTTCTCTAGATATATGATATTCCAATCCTGTTACCTGTAACCTTCTCTCTAATATCTTTTTTCCTCCTTCATGGCCATACTTAGCATCATAAGGATAACTCCAATCACGAACCAAAAATTCTAACACCTACAAAAACAATAGAATATACTTTAAGGTTTTTTAGGCCAGATTTTTTTTATTTTTTTTTTATTTTCTGGTTCTTCAGGGAGCCTAACCTATTTTTTTTCAAAAATCCAAGTAAAAATAAAAGTGCATTCAGTCTGTTCTAATTTTTTTATTCCTCCGATCATATATTTTTCTGTCAAAATAAAATAAAACAGCAGTCTGAGTGACGTATTTATTCAACTAATCTTATAAAATAAACAATTTAAATGCATAAAATCAGGCCTGAGTTGTAACATATAAACATACTTTATTCTAAAAACCATGATAATAAGCCCTGTCGCCTAATAGGATAGCTCACTGGAAGTCACGGTTGGACTTAGTTGTGCAAAGGCAAATTTTCAGACCCATAACAGAAACAAAGTCACAAAGAAAGAAATTATTGGGGATCATGTATGATTCAAGTCCCCAACCCTAAACACCCATAGGGAAAAAAGCAAACAGCTACCTCCAGAAACAATTGGAAAAATTGACTTGCCAAGTCAGCAACTGTTTCCCAAGTAGCTGAAGTCTCAATTGTCCAAACATAACTGAATAAGAGTCACAAACATAATGGAAAAATGAAATAAAACATCAATAACACAAGCACAGAACAGTAATGAACCACAATAAAAGAACCAATTCGGAAAATTCAGTAATAAACACTTGTGGATTTAAATGCATGCTACAGGATCCCAACCCCTGCCCCTTCCCCACAAGGCCCAGCATGCACAAAAACACTAATCCCCACATCCCATATGGAGATTTTCTACCTACCAATGAATCAACACGGGTGACAAACAGCAAATGCAAGGATAGTAGAACCCTTTGTTCAGGTGAGCTAAAGAGTCTGTCTGTGATCTTGACTTTGACCCCAAGGTCACGGTCATGGGAGCTGATGCTGCTGATAAAATTTTTTGACAAGTATCTCTGACCTCAGCAAGTATGAACTGAACCCAAAAAACGGTAAAGAAGAAATGAGCTCCTAAAAACATTAACGCAAAATCATTAACATTAAAATTCTAAGTCTGTGACTTTGACCCCAAGGTCATGGTTATAGGTGCTGATGTTGCTGATAAAAAAGCAATATCTATCACCATACCAAATTCATCTAAAGGCAACCATGTAATTATCTAAAATCTTTAGTGCAAAAACTAACATAAAAGTTCTAAGTGTGACCTTGACCCCAAGGTTATGGTCATGACAGCTGATGCTGCTGCTAAAACTTTGACACCAGTATCTATTACCATACCAAGTATAAACTAAATCCATCCAAAGGTAAAGAAGTAATGAGCTCTAAAAAATTAAAAACAAAAACTTAACATAAAAATTCAAAGTCTGTGACCTTGACCCCAAGGTTATGGTCATGAGACCTGATGCTGCTAAAAACTTGAGACCAGTATCTATTACCATACCAAGTATAAACTGATTCCATCCAAAGGTAAAGAAGTAATGAGCTCCTAAAAACTTTAACACAAAATCTTTAACATCAAAATTCTAAGTCTGTGACCTTGACCCGAAGGTCATGGTCATAGGTGCTGATGTTGCTGATAAAAACTTTAAAGCAATATCTTTCACCATACCAAGTCTCCAGTAAATTTATCTGAAGGCAACCAAGTAATGATCTAAAATCTTCAGTGCAAAAACTAACATAAAAGTTCTTAGTCTGTGACCTTGACCCCAAAGTAATGGTCATGTATGATGCTGCTGCTGATAAAAACTTTTGACTAGTATCCACCACCATACCAAGTATGAACTAAATCTATCAAAAGGTAAAGAAGTAATGAGCTCCTAAAAACTTTAACGCAAAAACTTTAACATAAGTATTCAAAGTCTGTCACCTTGACCCCAAGGTTATGGTCATGAGAGCTGATCTGCTGCTAAAAATTTGAGACCAGTATCTATTACCATACCAAGTATAAACTAAATCCACCCAAAGGTAAAGAAGCTCCTAATAACTTTAACACAAAAACTTTAGAAGTCTGTGACCTTGACCCCAAGGTCACAGTCATGGGTGCTGATACTGCAGATAAAAACTTTAGCCCAGTATCTATCATCATACCAAATATGAACTCATTCCATGTACACATAAAAAAGTAATGAGCTACTAAAAAACACATAAAAAAGTAATGAGCTACTAAAAAACTTTAATGCAAAAACTTTAACATTTGTGGATGCCGATGCCGACGCCGTGGGTAGTGGAATAGCTTACCGGAACTTTTTGTTCCGGTGAGCTAAAAATCATTCCTTCCATTATAAGAAAGCCTATTTATTCATTTACCCTTTTTTTTCTTTAAAAATTACATGAAACAAAAAATTTCAATGTGGTAGAAAAATAAATTTTTTGACAATCATCCTTTTACTTCCTTCTTCTACCCTAGGTCTAGTCAGAAATTTCCCAAGAACCAGGTAGTAAACAAGAGGCCCATGGGCCACAATTCGCTCACCTGATAAAGACAGCTATTGCATATCTGCAAATACCATGCAACTTTTCCAGTATCTGCCACAGCAACTAGAACACAAATTTGACCATACCGTAAAAAGGTGAATGGTCATCCTAGTATCATCATTTGAACAAACTTAGTAGACTTTGAGTCCATATGCTGTATAACAAGAGTCAGCCTCAAAGCTTTCTTAGTTCTGGAGAAGAAGTGTTTTACCATATATGGGCATGGCAGCCATCTTTATCAATGGCGTGGAACCATTTGACCAAATTGTCAACATCCTTTCAACAGAAGGTACCATGTGAAATCTAATGAAAATTGTTCAAAAGATTTAAGAGAAGAAGATGTTTAAAGATTTCACGATTTTATACAATTTCACGATTTTATACATGTAAATAGCCAGGGGCAATGGCAGATAACCCCCAAAATTCTGATAGCACCTAAAAAGTTTTACTTTTTTAATCAAATATTGTAAGTTTCAGCCATTAGTCATACTGAGAAAATGATTTTTAAAACATTTTCCCCATACAAATGTATGAGGGAGCAAATCTGACCTTGCCATAAAAAGATCAAAGGTCCACTCAAG
Organism: Anodontia alba; assembly: GCA_964016985.1. Lineage (NCBI taxonomy): Eukaryota > Metazoa > Mollusca > Bivalvia > Lucinida > Lucinidae > Anodontia > Anodontia alba. The sequence goes on along the minus strand of OZ024823.1, from coordinate 47,806,772 downwards.
ACCATCATTTGAACAGCTTGGTAGACCTTGAAACCCCAATGGTATATACCAAGATTCAGCCTCACTGGAGAAGATTTTTAAATGCTTTTATCGGCATGGCGGCCATCTTGTTCAATGGCAGGGAACAATTCAGACAAATTGTCAATACCCTTTCGACAGAAGGCCCCATGTGAAATCTCCTGAAAATTACCCAGGCAGTTTCAGAGCCGAAGACATTCATAAACTACACAATTTTATACATGTATATAGCCCAGGGCCAAGGGCAGATAACCCCTGGGGATAAAATTTTGATTGTAACAAAAATTTTTTACTACTCTAATCTTACATTGCAAATTTCAGCCATTAGTCTTTAATACATTTTGGGAAAATGACTTCCACCAACATTTTCTCCATACAAATATATGGAGGTGCAAATTTGAGTTTGCCATAAAAAGGTCACATGTCAACCTACAACCATCATTTCAACAAACTTGGCAGACCTTGTGTCCCCAATGCTATATACCAAGATTCAGTCAAAGCTTTCTTGGTTCTAGAAAATTTTTAAGTGTTTTTACCATATATGGGCATGGCAGCCATCTTGTTCAGTGGTGTGGAACCATTCGAAAAAAATTGTCAATACCCTTTTGACAGAAGGCCCCATGTGAAATCAGGAGAAAATTGCTCAAGCAGACATTTAAAATTATACAATTTTATACATGTATATAGCCTTGGGCCATGGTCATCATTTGAACAAACTTGGTAAACCTTGAGTCCTCTATTCTATATACCAAGATTCAGCTCCAAAGCTTTCTTGGGTCTAAAGGAGATGTTTAAGTGTTTTTTACTATATATGGGCATGGCAGCCATCTTGATTAATCGACCTTCACCATTTGAACAAATTTTCATTCCCCTTTAACAGAAGGTCCCACATGAAATTTGAAGAAAATTGGCCCAGTGCTTTCAGAGAAGTCGTTCAAAGGTGTGGTCGGACCAAGGACGGATGAAGACGGACTGCAAGTGATCACAATATCTCATCGTGAGCCAAAGGCTCACATGAGCTAAAAACTGGCTTTCTTCTACACTGCCACTTCAATGAATAAATATCATACTAACTTTAAGTATAGGGACAGAAAGGCTTGAGCAAACAGTGTAGACTAAGATCAAATACCACAGAATGTGGCATCTGACATAGGTCTAGATGAGAGTAGGTATCAGGTAAATACTGCTGAGGCACTTCTAATGAGTACCCATAACATATGTTTTCATGGAAAAATAAGAAAAATATCAATACTTTTGGACTGAAAAAAGTATCTTATCAAGAGCTATGTCTACACTATTTGTCACTCATACAGTAGTTTTTAGACACATCAACACAGTAAAATAGACTTGATCAAAATTTAGGACAAGTATGGTAAGAAGCTGAGGTGTCCACCTATTTCAGTAAAATATATAACAAAAAGATGGCAGACTGTTTAAAACTTTTCAAAATCAGATTAAACTCTCTCCATAGCTAGGCTCCGAATAACACCTGTTTAAACAGGAGCCTAATTATAATTAGAAATGTGTCCAAAGGACACAGATCACAAAATTTGTATTCATGAAGAAATAAGAAAAATATTCAACTGATACCCCCCTCTAAAATTATGGGTAAATATGCTGATTCTGAACTAACCTGAAATGGTTTTGACTCATTGTCATTTGCTTCTAATGCAAGCCGACCATACTCTGTGAACAACTGAAAAATAGAAAAGGAAATTTAATCATTTTGTAATATTCACCCATTTTAGTCTGGAGACCCTCAAAAGGGTAATTGGTAAACAGTGAAGACCCAGATCAGATGCTGCAGAATGTGGCATCTGATTAGGGTCTCGCATGATTGCAAATAGTTTTAATAGCCATTTTTCTCTAGGAATACATGTATCTATATCACATAGCTTGACATATCTAAAATTGAAATACGACTCTTCCAATATATAGTGTGGAGGAGTTTATTCAGTTTAAAATGGGTTAAATAGGGTATATTTGTAACCTTTACTTCTATAGTAATTGAGAAATGAAATGAGAATTTTTTTCTACGGAAAAATTTAATGAGAACTTCCTATGTGGAAGAGGATATTATACATCACACCATTTTACCTAGACGAAATTTTTGTATCAATCTCATGCCAAATGCACCTGACAAGTTTGAATAAAATAGGTCAAAAATCAAAATACAGGCAGAAGTGAACAACTTTTAGAATGCAATACACCAACATTAATAGCTTATTGAAAAAAAATTAACATCAAAAGCTTATACATCAAATTTAGAAAGCCTAGGCCATACATTAAAAAGAGACATGCTTCATGTATAAAGTTCATAAGAGGTCAAAATAATTCGTCAGAGTTGGTAAGCCAATCATGGTCATTAGTAGATGAACATCAAATTTGGTAAGCTTAGGGCATATAGAAGATAAGCACTGGTTGTGTATTTGTTTTATACAAAGTAGGTCAGTGGTAAAACACTGGTGACATTGACCTACTCTTGGAATGCTTCATACTGTTTGCAATAAATATACCTATGGGTATATGGGCTTAAGAGCCAAAATTAGAAAGCCTAGTCTATACAGTGCAAGAGATATGCACATGATTATTTTTGTGTCTAAAGTAGGTCAAGGGTCAAAATATAGTTTGTCACAGGATACACTATCTTCAAGAGATGAACACATACATCAAATTTAGGAAGCTTATGACTTAGCCATCATACAAGCATTATGCTCATCTCAATTTTTTTATTAAGTACTGAGGTCAAAATGTAGGTCACAGAGACTTACTGTTGGTATGCAAATGTCATCTTTGATAGGTACCCTGGTAACACATCATTTCTGGCAAACCTGAGCCATAAATACAGAAAATAGGGACTGGACAGTTTTTACATAGTAGGTCAGAGGATAAAATGACAATACAGGACACAATGACCACCTTTTGGTATGTGACATATTGTCTTTTATAGATCAACTCTGGCAAGCCGAGGACATACATGTATAGTACAGGAGTAATGCACTAGACATTTTTTTGTACGAAGTAGGTCAGGTCTAAATATAGGCCTCAGTAACCTACTTTTGGTGCATGACACTCCACCTTCTATAAATGACATGCCACCTTCTACAACTGTATCTACGCGCCTAATCTGTTAAGCCTTGGCCAAACAGTTCAAGAAGACAAGATCTCGGATGGGTGAAAGGACGGCCAGAAAAGTGGACAGAATAACAGATACAGTACAAACCTATAGTCCCACTTCAGTGGCTTGAAGGGGGACTCATAAGAACAGAGAGAAACAACTCTGTAGAAAACAAAAATTAACACTAACTATGCTGTGTGCAGATTCAGCAGATGACAAACTGATGATATTTTTCTTATTTTTCCTAGAAAATAGGATCTGAGACAATTTGTATGCAGTGTCAAATCCTATTTTCTTGAGAAAATAAGAAAATTTGTTTAAAATGTCACCTGAATTTTTTACCCAGCATTTAAGTGTTAATGATATAAGTTTGTGATGAAAGTACAAACCTGTAAATGTTGAAGGTCATCTTCTTGTATATTTTGAGACAAATTGAAAACCTGAAATCAGAAATTAGTACGGTATTTCATTTTACAGTGAAACCCCAACTTGTTCAGTATTATTTCAGCCTTTCCATAAGTCTAACATACATGTGGGATCGAAGTAGCTCCAGATACACCACAACCTCTTTATAACACTATTGTTGGGGTCCATACCATAAACCCTGTTAGTTAAACAACCGTGTTGTATCCAAACAAAAATGTATAGATTATATTGAAAAATGACCATTTATGGTCATTTTTCAATATTATCTATACATTTTTGGGATCCATCTTTGAACCGTGTTATAGCCAAAACGGTGTTATAACAGACCGTGTTATAAAGAGGTTGTAGTGTATATAACTGCAGTCTCATCAGGACTCTCTGATCCTAACCTAATCTTTAAACTTGAGGAGTGTTTGAGTTAAAATTGTAGACCTAATCAGACCGTGCTGGCAAAATACATAGATGTAATGAATATAAAATTTTCTTCAAGATTTTGCATATACAACTCAACATTTCAGGTGAACTGCATCTTTATTACAGAATTCACTGTCAAGCCCTGACATTTTAAGATTTCATCTGATAATATTTTCATTCAGTTTGTAAAAAATTAAGCATAGTCATTACCTGATTTATCATAGCTCTTGATAAGATACTTTTTTTCAGTCCAAAAGTATAGACAGTTTTCTCATTTTGTCTAAAACATATGTTGTGGGTACTCATTAGAAGTGCCTTGGCAAGGCCCTTCTAATGAGTACCCACAACATGTTTTTGTGGAGAAATAAGAAAAATATATACCTGATACTCATCAAGACCTATGATTATCCGAAGTATTATTCAGATAGGCCTGAGTAAACAGTGTAGACCATGATCAGATGCAGCAGACTGTGGTGTCTGATCAAGGTCTACACAGTCTGCCACTCATCCAACATATTTAAACATCATAAGTTGATCAAAAGAACTTGCTCAATTTGCAGAACAAGTCTGGTAAGGAGCTACCATATTTAAACTTAGTACAGTTGACCCTCAATAGCTCGAACACCGATGGCTCGTTTACCTTGGTTAATTCAAACTTGTTTTTGAGTCCCTACGAAATTCTTCTGACAGCTCAAGAAAACAAATATTGAGGGAATTTTTTTTTATTTCATATGAAATGGTATGTTGAGTGTATTCATTAGAAATACCTCATTGAGGCAATTCTAATGAGTACACTCAACATACCATTATGCTGCATGTATTCATTAGAATTACCTCATCAAGGCAATTCTAATGAGTACACTCAACACACCATTATTGTGTAGAAAATCAAAACAATTTTACTGAATTATCTCCATTTGCTTCCCAACCCGGCACCATGATTAACCCTCAGTGGCTCGAACTACCCATATCTCAAGCAAATGTCCATGGTCCCAAAGATGTTTGAGCCACTGAAGTGCGAATCTATTTGGACAGACAGGTCTTGTCAAACACTGTAACCCTTATCAGATGTCCCAGCAAATAGTGTCTGATCAAGGTCTGCACTGTTTGTCACTCCTTCAGCAATTTTGAGACAACTGAAAAGGTAGTAAAATTGATGAACTCAAATTTTAGTATGGTAGGGAGGTAAGGTGTATGAATATTTTGTGTAAATATGGTAATATTCTGGGTAAAATGTGGTACCTGAACTGAGCTGATCATCGTACTGAGTGCAAACACTGTGGCACAGTCTCTAACAGTTGATTCACTGTCAAATGCTCCCTGGGTGTCCATTAGGAATACCACCACCTGTAAAATAATAGACTTATTTAGTCTACCTTTCACAACTGTCATCAAAGGCTCAGAAATCCAGAAAAGTTTATGAAGATGATTTGGTGTTTTGCTTCTCTTGCAAGAATAAAAACGTTAAAGTATAATATCCCGCCATTATCGTGCCGGGGGTAGATAACTCTGTCAAAATTTGGCAAAATTTGCCCGTTAGCAATCACAAACCAGATCTCTTTCATATCAATGCATGTACCAAGATGTGTTAAAATCCCTTGACATTTTCTCAAGTTATCGTCCGGAAACGAAAATATGGACATGTCTCGGGCAGATCACTCCATCAAAATTGGATAAAATTTGCCCATTAGCAATATCAAAGCAGATCTCCACAATATCAATGCACATACCAAGTTTGATGAAAATCCACTGATGTTTACTCAAGTAATCATCCGGAAATGAAAATATGGGTGTGTCTCTGGCAGATAACTGTGTCAAAATTTGATGAAATTTGCCCATCAGCAATCCCAAACCAGACCTTCACATTATCAATGCACAAACCAAATTTGGTGAAAATCCATTGATGTTTACCTAAGTTATCATCCGGAAATGAAATACAGATGGACAGACGGGCGGACATACGACTGATGGACAGAAACATGGACAGACACAAGGACGTCCAATGTGAAACCATAATACCCCGCCACTATCGAGTGGCGGGGTATCATAATACCCCGCCACGGTATAAAAAGCAGCTGACAGAGAGGGATCGCAGAGAGTGGAAATACTCGGCTATCGACCCTGATAATACACACCTGGAGATCTGGTGTGAGATCTGCCATGCATGCAGCAAGCCAGTTACCTAAAGGGGGCCCATTGATATGGATGTTGTCCTGTAACTGCATGTTAATCAAAAGTCAGCTGATGATGATGATGATTACAAGAGTATTTAACTCATATCAGACAATGAAGGGGTGATTGTGAAAGGCTCTGCAATGAAGTGCAGCCAAAGTCAGGAGCATTAACCCTTGTCATGCTGAATATTTAAGATGCCACACCCACTTCCAATTTTCAGCCAATCATATTACTTGATCCAGGTTGTTGATATAAATTCACATACTGAATGACAAACAGTGCAGATCCAGATTAGTTGGCCTCTTCAGAAGCCAACTGATCTGGATCTACACTGTTTGCAAAGGCAGGGTATATCTGGGTTCAGCAGGACAAGGGTTAAATAGCAACTTGGTTCAGAGCTCCAGATAAAAGTGTTCCATATACATCTATATCTTTCTCTGACTTCTCCACAAAAGGGTTAGTCATGAGTCCTTATTAGAAGTGTTTTAGTGAAGAAATAAGAAATAAGTTAATTTTATTAAAAGTATATTTTTCTTATTTCTCCATGTAGACATATGCTGTGGGTACTCATCAGAAGTGCCTTGGAGAGGTGATTCTAATGAGCACCAAAAAATGCATGTTTTCATAAAGAAACCAGAAACATTTCAATACATTTTACTTGAAAAATATGCCGTATCTATAAGCTCTTTATCTATATCTTAAGCCAGACAAGAAAAACGCCTAACGGCATTATGGACAGGTTTTTTTTAAACAAAAAAGAAAGTGAGAGTTGTCTATGTTGCACGTGAAACACCTACTGGTCTGCCTCTTCATCCCTACCAAATATGAAAGCAATCCACTGAATAATAAAGGTAACATATAACTTTGAAACAAGAAATCTGCGGAAAGCGATGTCGCACCTGCGGGGATTAAGTCATACAAGTTCCTATTTGTATTGAAAAAAATCTATTTTGCAGTATTCAAGAAATTGATAGGTTAGAAAAATGGACAAAGTAGAAAATTTGGAATATTGGCTTGCAAAATTTTATCTAAACCTGTCCATTATTTCACAAGATATTGATATTGAGCGGATATCATTTTTGCCCATTAATCAAGGCCAGTAACTCAGCTGAAAATTGATGAAATCCCTAGCTAGGTATTGTTAACAACAATATGTATGCAAAATACGATCCTAATCCATCAATTCTTTCACAAGATATTGAGCGGAAACCAATTTTGGGGATAAATCAAGGACCCCTAACTCTGCTGAAATGAATCTGAGATTTATGTGCAAAAAATATGCACATCTTCAGACCATGTCCTAATCATATGTGATGTTTCAAAGCTAAAACTGCAGGAGGAGTTGCGCTCACGAAACACCCACTGACTATAAGGGTTTTAGGCAAAAACTGACTAAGTTAACAAAGCGAAAAAAGTTGAAAAAAAAATCTGAGATTTATGTGCAAATAATATGCAAATCTTCAGACCCTGACCTAATCATCTGTGAAGTTTCAAAACTATTGGCCTAAAACTGCAGGAGGAGTTGCGCTCACGAGACACCCACTGACAATAAGGGTTTTAGGTAAAAACTGATTAAGTTTTAAACAAAGCTGAAAAAGTTGAAAAAAAAATCTGAGAATTAAGAGCAAACAATATGCCCATCTACACACCATGGCCAAAACATCTGTGAAGTTTCAAAATGATTGGCCATAAACTGTAGGAGGAGTTGCGCTCACGAGACACCCACTGACTATTATGGTTTTAGGTAAAAACTGACTAAGTTAACAAAGCGAAAAAAGTTAAAAAAAAAATTCTGAGAATTATGAGCAAACAATATGCACATCTACACACCATGGCCAAAACATCTGTGAAGTTTCAAAATGCTTGGCCAAAAACTGTAGGAGGAGTTGCGCTCACTAGACACCCACTGACTATAAGGGTTTTAGGTAAAAACTGACTAAGTTAACAAAGCGGAAAAAGTTGAAAAAAAAATCTGAGTCTTATAAGCAAACAATATGCACATCTATACACCATGGCCAAAACATCTGTGAAGTTTCAAAATGATTGGCCAAAAACTGTAGGAGGAGTTGCGTTCACAAGACACCCTCTGACTATAAGGGTTTTAGGTAAAAAATGACTAAGTTAACAAAGCGGAAAAAGTTGAAAAAAAAAAATCTGAGAATTATGAGCAAACAATATGCACATCTACATGCTATGGCCAAAACATCTGTGAAGTTTCAAAACAATTGGCCAAAAACTGTAGGAGGAGTTGCGCTCACAAGTCAATTGTTGACGAATGGACAAACGGACGGGTCACGGCACGCTTATATCGCACCTGCGTGCTAACGCAGGTGCGACAAAAAGGCTAACCAAAAGGGGACGATGCCCAACACCAGATGCCAGCGGCCCGCCCAACCGTACATCGCTATTTTAAAAGACGGACTTGTTGAAAAACCCGTCCAAAAATGAAGACAAATCTCAAATTGTGAACAAAACAAAACCATGAAGTAAAGAGGTTACAACTGATCCTTGTCCTGCTGAACCCGGATATATCCTGCCTACTGATCTGGATCCGCACTGTTTGTCATTCAGTGCATGAATATGTATCAACAACCTGGATCAAGTCATCTGATTGGTTGACAATTAGAAATGGGCACGACATCTTAATTTATTCAGCATGACAAGGTTTAAAAGCACCAACTACATAATGAGGTTAAGCACCTGTTATTCATGGCAAATTCCAGTAAGGACCGCAAAACAGATGTGTACATGGAAACCAAAATGAATAAAACATTTCCTTGACATTGTCAGTGGCATGCTTTTAACAGTGTTTGGTCTTTAAAACTCATCAATATGGGGAAAAAAAAATCAGCAAACAACATTTTGAAATACTTTTTCTTATTTTTTCCAGAAAAAGAATTTGAAATTTCATGGAAACTGTCTCCAATGGAGACAATATGCATGAAATGTCAATGCCTATTTTCTGAGAACAGTAAGCTAAATACCAGCAAAGTGTTGTCTGCTGAATTTGCCCAGAGGGTAGTATTAACCTTTAAAATGCCAAGAAAACGTGCATCTGAAAATGTCATCTGTTTATGCCGTCTGCTGAATATCCTTGCAAACTTTTAAAACCTTTTTTTACATACAGGCAAACAGTGTGGACCCTGATCAGACTGCTCCTAGAGGAACAGTCTGATCTGGGTCCACACTGTTTGCAAAAATGACTACTAAATCACAAGCAGATGAAAAAGCAGACGACAATCGTTGTTTTTGGCAGTTTAAGGGTTAGAGGTTAAGTCATTGAATTAAGACTAAAGTTTTATTGCTTAGCTTGCAGTGAATATGTGCTGCATTAATGACAGACTGGCTCCATTCTTTTCTGTACTTGTCTTTTTGTCATTCTTTCTATCATTTCCCGTAGACTTATCAGTGCTTGCATTAACTGTCAAAATTAGGAAGTCCCAGGACTTCCTAGCTCCAATATCTGGAAGTCCTGTTGATCAAATTTTTTTCACTCCCTTTAGATATTCAACCTCAATATTCTTAAACTCTCATTTATGGAGTAAAAAACCGCCATTCTTAAGCTAAATAACATATAAATTCATTCTAAATTTTTGTTATAAATGACTAAATATCCTTAAAAGCTGGGAGTCCCAGACTTCCTGGCATTGATTTTTGGAAGTCTCAGGGCAATTTTTGGGAATCTCTTGACTCCCAGACTTCCCTTAATGCAAGCACTGGACTTATGTGTCTCTTAAATCCCATTTCACTGTTTTACTGCAGAAATTACCTCTTTTTAAACTAAGGGACATAACAGATAAATATATTTTAACCCTTAAAGCGCCAAGAAAAATTGCATCTGAAAATGTCGTCTGTTTATGTCACCTGCTGAATATTCTTGCTAACTTCTCAAAGCTATTTTTTGAATACCGGCAAACAGTGTGGACCCAGATAAGACTGCTCCTAAAGGAGCAGTCTGATCTGGGTCCACACTGTTTGCAGAAATGACTTTTAAAATCACAAGCAGAAGACAAAGCAGACGACAATTGTTGTGATTGGTGCTTTAAGGGTTAAGTCACACCAGATTGTACACTTTGAAAGAAAAGATAGAATTTGAAGGCAGACTACATTAATGAAAATGATTTTTCATAGCTCCATACAAGGTGCTGTTTTTTTTTTTCTTCCTTTTTTCAACCAAAAAAGTACCGATATTTTTCTTATATCTCCATGGAAACCTAAGTTGTGTTTATTCATTAGAAGTATTTCACTGAGGCACTTCTAATGAGAACCTACAACACTATGAAAACATAAACTGTGAGTACTCCTTAGAAGAGACTCACTAAGGTGCTCCTAATGAGTACCCATAACATATATTTTCATGGAGAAAAAACCTTTTATCTGGAGCTATTTTTCCTATTTGTCTCTTCAAAAAAGATCAGTGCATTTGGATAACTGTTTTTGCAATTCCTATGGAATGTCACTCTTAAGGCAAGAATTAGTGACGTAAACACTTTGAAAGAAGAATTTTTTTTTTTAGATGAATGAATTTGTTTTAAAAAAAAAAAAAGAGTGGGTTGTGAAACAGGTGAAGACGAAATCACGTCCCTGTCATAAAGATATTGCAGCAATAATGGTGTTTGATATAATGATTATGATATAATGATGAATAATAAAAGTGATAAAAAAAAATCTGCAAAAATAAGAAAAACATGCCTGGAAGTCTATTTATAGTTTAACACAGACTTCTGGCAGTATACTGTACCTCAGTCCCATTCTTCAGCTTGCAGTGAAATGGCTCACTCCAAAGTAGAATGCCTGTGGTTTCCCTCTCCGAGCCTCCTCTCCAAGTAAAACCTTCTAGTGGGGATTCATCATCTCCCAACCAATCAGCTGCTCCCTGTTTAAATCAAAAAGAAGTAAGTGACAACAATTTGCTGAAATAAATTTACCACAGCAGTACACCACAACCTCTTTATAACACTACTGCTGGGATCCAAAGCAAAAACCATGTTTGTTAAATAACCGTATTGTATCCGAACAAAAATGTATAGATTATATAGAAAAATGACCATAAATATCATTTTTCTATATAGTCTTTACATTTTGGTTATAATGATCAGTCTTAGGCCAAAAAAAAAAAAGTTATTAGATTCTCAGACTTTTTTCAAAAAGCAGCTGTTTATTTTTTCTTTTATTCTCCGGTTGGGTACATTCTTGGACATATGGGTTTGTTTGGCTAATCAAAATGGCGGTGGTAAATTACCGGAAGTATCTAAAATGCAAGTTTAAAGTCTCAAACAACATAAACTGATCGTAATTTACTGATTTTCTTTGCAACTAAATAAGACTACCATATGTTTATGGTCTAGATTGCAATTTGGTTAGAAATGATTCTCAGACAAGCAAGTAAAATCTAGTGTCACGTATTTTCGTGGGTGGGAAAAAACTTACATGTACCACTGAAAAAAAATCATAATATATGCGGCACCTTTTGGACAGATACAGTGGTGTCTGAGAATCTAATACTTTTTTTTTTTTTGGCCTTAAGTAGAGGTTCCAGTGTATTTACACACTAGCCAAGTTAGGTCCCAATACTGTAAAGTTGCTTTTTTCAATACTCCCTATATTGACAGACTATATATATCCCCAGATAACAAGTATCCTATTACATAATTTTCTTATTTCTTCCAAAAAAAACATACGCTGTGGATACTTATTAGACGTGCCTCACTGGTAAGTATCCACAACATTTCTTTCCATACAGAAATAAGAAATTCTGTATAAAAATATTTTGGGATACTCATTAGAAGCACCCAGCTGAGGCACTTCTGATGAGTACACATAACATGTTTTTTCAGGGGTCAACCTACAGGGCGATTTGGGAGAAAAAGTCTTCCTAAGCTGGCTGACTTCTCCCTATCTTGAGCTGAGGGAGAAGTAAAATGCATAGAATGTATAGGGAAACCAAAAATTTGGACCAAATCTTCTCCCTGAAATCCTGAAATCGTCACAAAACCTCCCTATGTGAAAGCTCTGCCCCTGGTTTTTTGTGAAGAAATAAGAAAAATATCAATACTTTTCAGTAGAAAACAGCATTTTATCTAGAGCTGTAGGAGACAAAACATCCCTGCACTGAATGACCGGATTTAGTATTTAACAGCAACACTTAAAGTGCTAATCACATCTACAGCTGACAATATTTTTATTAATTTTTTTTTTTTTTTTAATTTTTCATAGAAAATAAGGCTTGACACTTCATGTGACACATTATTATTATTTTGTATTTTTCACAAAAAATAAGGCTTCACACTTGATGATGCACATGAAATGCCTTATTTTCTCTAAAAAAAAATGAATGTTGTCTGCTACTATTCTGCTTTATAGCACTTTAATGATTTCACTGACGACAGTCTGTTCAGCATTGAAGATAAGAATGGAATGCGCTTTATTTCTCATGAAACATCTTGTAGGTACTTAGAACTGCAATTGAAATTACAGCTCCAGCTAAGAAGGGCCATCCACATACATTTATATTATTTTTGATATTTCTCCTCAAAAACATATATTTTGTGGATACTCATTTGAAGTGCCCCTGTGAGGTGCTTCTAATGTGTACTCACAACATATGCTTTAACAAAAATATCAGTAGTTTTTGGTTGAGAAAAAAGCACCTTACCAGGAGCTATACAATAAGTACCTACGAGTTACAACATCTGTTATCACATCAATATTTACGATGAAAAATCTTAATCTACTGTTTGTGACTTGAGTACACAACCAGTACAAAATGCATTTTTACAGAAACACATTAATCTCTTTATAACATGTTTCGTTTTAACACGACTTTGGATACAACATGGTTCAAAAATGGATCCCAAAAATGTGTAGATTATATAGAAAAATGACCATAAATGGTCATTTTTCTATATAATCTATACATTTTTGTCTGGATTTAACACGTTTTTTTTTTTGGATATAACACGGTTGTATAACTAACACGGTTTATGCTTTGGCCCCCAACAATAGTGTTATAAAGAGGACATGGTGTACCTTACTTTAGCTGAATATTTGGATAAGACTAAGCAAACAGTGTAGACCCAGATCAGATGCCACAGAATGTGGTATCTGATCAGGGTTTACACTGCTTGTCACTCAGCCAGCATTTATCGACACATCAACAGTTCCCATTTTAGGTCAAGTGTGTAAAAGAGATAGTTGACTGAGCTCTTGTTTAACCCTAGTCCTGCTGAACCCTGACAGGTGCTGCCTTTGCAAACAGTGTAGATCCAGATCAGTTGGCTTCTTCAATATGCTTCTGACAATGGTCATCCTAGAGCTTTCAGAGAGGGAGAAGTTTTGCAACCTATTCAGGATTTCAAGGAGAAGTTTGGTCCACATTTTGGATTTCCCTATACATTCTATACATTTTCACTTCTCCCTCAGCTCAAGCTAGGAAGGTCAGCCAGCTCACGGAGACTTTTTCTCCCAAACTACCCTCTAGGATGACCCCTGTTGTGGTCATAATGGTAAGGAATTGTCGTGTCTGGATTAATTGAATGATTGTGGCCCAGTCAACCCATTAGGGTTATGTCCAGTCGGTCAGTTTACTTAACCACACTTTTCCTGGGCAGGCTTAGTCTTCAAAGCATTGAACCAGTACTTGTCCATTTTCTTTTGCCAGAAACTGACAACTGTCCTTCTTGAATCAACAGAAGGGAGAAATGACCATAGAAAATATTTCATGTGTTCAATCCGGCAGGGATTGAACCTGCGACCTCCTGATCTATGGTATCTGGATATTAAAGGATCTGGATCCTATAGAATCTAAACAGGAAATGATGTAGAACCTCTTGAGCTCACATGAATTGGCCGACCAATCTGATTTTTTCAATGTCTGTTATTTTGTAATACCCACAGCTCCAGATAATGGGCTTTTTTTTTTTTTTTTTCAACAAAAACCTACTTATATTCTTAGCTATGCATACCTAAGATACCTTCATACTTGAGTAGCTTAAATAGCTATTAAGCTTTAACATAATGCAGATGTCAAAGAGAAAATCAAATTTAAAAATATTTCTAAAGAAATGATCAGCCATGCTGTTTGGAAATGCATCCGTTGACCGCTAATTCCACCAAATGTAGCTCATTGTTAACCCTTGTCCTGCTGAACCCGGATATACCCTGCCTTCATAAACAGTGTAGATCCAGATCAGTTGGCTTCTGAAGAAGCCAACTGATCTGTATCTACACTGTTTGCCATTCAGTATGTGAATTTATATCAACAATCTGGATCAAGTAATCTGATTGGCATGACAAGGGTTAACACTTAGTGTGCAAGGTAAATATTTCAGCACCTAATATTTTGAAATATTTTTTTCCAAATGCATAGAAAATAGGGTTTGATATTTCATGCAAACTGTCTGCTGCATCAAATGTAAAACTCTATTTTCTGAAAAGAAAAAGATAAAAAAAAAAGTAGCAGATCATCACTTTGTCATTTACTGAATTTACCAAGAGAGTCCTAAAGCAGCTGATATTTAGAAAGATGTTTTTCTTATTGCCTTAAAAAAATAGGTGTGACATTTCATGCAAACTGTCTCCTAAGGAGATAATTTGCAGGAAATGTCAAATGATTTTCTGAGAAAAAAAAAAAAAAAAAGAGAAAGAAACAGTTCATCACTTTGTTATTTACTGAATTTGCCCAAAGAGTGCTAAAGAGATTAATGTTTACAAAATATGATTATTTCTTTTCCAGATTTCCTCTCACATCTGAACATTCTGTTAACCCATAGCCTGTTGATTATGAAGTTAACCCTTAAAGCGCCAAGAAAATCTGCATCTGAAAATGTCGTCTGCTTATGTCGTCTGATGCATCTTCTTGCAAACTTTTAAAACTTACATTTTGCATATAGGCAAACAGTGTGGACCCAGATCAGACTGCTCCTAAAGGAGCAGTCTGATCTGGGTCCACACTGTTTGCAACAATGACTTTCAAAGTAACCAGCAGAAGACAAAGCAGACGACAATTGTTGTGATTGGCGCTTTAAGGGTTAAGCTGAAAAGATACATGTCAAAGAGACAGCACTCTCAGCTGACAGTTTTTGTCTCTTTTTTAAAGGGAGACCATTCCAGCAGATGATGATGATGTCATATCAAGACAATGGAAGAGTGATAATGATATAGCTATCCACTCCAGCAGAAAAAGAATTTACTTTCTGAATATATGAGAAGGGAGACAACTATTTGCAAGTCAAGAGTGATCTGCCTTGAAAATGTATGCATTCATTTAGGTAGAAAAAAAAGAGAGAAAAATGGTAGTTTTCTCATGTTCTCCGAAAATATGAGTTGTGATTTAATATGAAGTCCCTCAGGAGACCATTCATGAGATGTCAAACCATGTTTTCTGGGATATACGTAAACCTTTCTCACTATCCGAGCTAAATTGTCAATTTGAAAATTTAATGATTTTTTTTCCAGAAAAAAAGGCTTTGACACTTCATGCAAATTGTCGCCTGAGGAGACAATTAGCATGAATTTCAAACCTATTTTCTCAGAAAAATATTTCAAAATGTTGTCTGCTGAATTTTTTACTCGGCATGCTAAGCATTCAGAATGTGAGCTGTCATTATTTAACTTCAGTATATTAAGAATAAACAAAATTATCAATAAATTCTTGCCTAACAGTAAAATATTAACACTTTACATTGCTATGGGGTAAATTACAGTGCTATCGGGTAAATTCAGCAGACAACAGACTGCTGATATTTTTTCTTATTTTTCCTAGGAAATAGGATCTGACACTTCATGCAAACTGTTTCCTAAGGAGACAATTTGCATGAAGTGTCAGATCTTATTTTCTAGGAAAAATAAGAAAAATATTTCAAAATGTCCTCTGCTGATTTTTTTTACCCAGCAATCAAAGTGTTACAACTTATACAAGTGTCCCCAGACAAGGTAATACTATACATGATGTAGGAGTAATTTATGTATTACATGTGACCTACAGCAAACCTTTCAATGAGTACCCACAAGATAGGTTTTGGTGTAAAAATAATATCTTTTAACTACTGTAATTTAACCTAATGTCCTTTTGTAATTCTTGTTCTGACTGACTATATCTTGTCAGGAACCATTTTTCTCTCCTATTTATGCACTTTGTTTTCAAATATTTACAGAAAACTTATTTTTACCGCCGCAAAAAATGGGTCTGTCTGCAATTTCTAAGTAAATTGTAATTTTGGAAGAATTTCATAACAATATATTGTGAAATTTCAGAAATTTTGAATAAGCTAAATTTGTTGAAAACAAGCATCCAAACTACCAATCAGGTCTATTTTAGTATATTTTGCAGCCATTTTTACTATTGAGAAAAATGCAAATATTTGATTTTTTAAAAACCAACGACTAGAATAAAATGTTTTGTGCATAGGTAGTTATGACAAATGGTTTTGCATTAAATCATGCTAAAAGTTTGCAAATTTACTTCTTCTGTGAAAAGAGTCCAGCAAAACAAGGCCTATTCCCAGACAGGACAGCTCCCTTGAACTTACGCTATCAGATCTTAAAAACTTTGACCCAAAACTTTAAGATCAAATTTCTGTCTGTGACCTTGACCTCTAGGTCATGAGCAGGGGTGTGGATAGAACTCAATAAAATTTTGGACCAACATCTATAAACATACCACATATACACTAAATCCATCTGGGGACTTAGAAAATATAAGGTCAACCCTTAAGCTGCTGATCGCGACTGTTGTCATTTTGGAGGGGTATGCCAACTCTAAAACCTGTCCTACTTACGATACACCAGATGCAACCATTCAGACCTAGTGCTCCTATACAGGAAGGAACCCACTTTCATATAAACACACCTCTCTTCATTAGAAAGTAAGGTGCTGGATTTTACCCATGCAAATAGACCGAGAATACCAAATTTCAAGCTGCCAGCAATTTCGGCACTCACTTCATCAGTTTTATCACGACTTTCTGGAAAAACACCCATGAGACCTAAATCATTTCCAGTGAGGAAGAAGTAAGAACAACAGTAGAACCTACATATGTCACCAGTTTCTTTCTGCATTGCACACAGTAAGCGCTGGTCTCTTGTATTGTTTTTTTTTTTTTTTAAGTGTCTTAAACGGTTCCTGGTTGCCACGTGACTGTCACGTGACTGAAAGCCATGTGATCGTCATTTCTCCGGTAAAATGGCCACATACAATCGGCAAAATATTTGTGAAAATGCCATCAAATTCAAGGCAAAACTGAGGGAGTAATGGCTTCTCAAGTAGGGGTACCCCCTCTAACAGGCCTGATTTACTTCTTTTGCCGCAGCCTAAGTATTAAAAACTTTGACGTTAAACTTTAATATTTTTGTTTACGCACACTGAGGCCTACGCCAATGATGGGAGTTATGCCTAGCTCTTCCTGCACTTTCATACAGACGAGCTAAAAAGGATTTTCTGAAAGATGTCAAAAGGAGAGTAAGTATTCAGACGGAGAGGCCTAAGCTAGCAGTGTACATCCAGTTAATTGATTGATTGTGTTTGGATTTATCGACATGTCAACCCTTGTGGGTTATTTTGTGTTGTCTCCCACAAAAAGGGAGAAAAGAGATAGTAGAGGAGGTGGGAGAGAGGGACAGAGAAGAGAGAGGGACAGAGAAGAAAGAGGAACAGGAATGAAAGTGAAGAAACAGAAGAAATAAAAACATTCCCCCTCTATCCTTACCTGCTACAAAGATAACAGGCCTTGCCCAACTGTAAGCCAATATCAGTTGGATGCCCCACTGACGTAAGATACACGACACCTTCGCACCACCCAACCACCGCCGTACATCCAGATAAGTGATTGCAAAATGCGACATCTGATCTGGGTCTAAACTGTTTGCCATGCATTTTGTATTTTTTAAGGCACATCAAGAAGCAAAACAGAATTGTTTATATTTAAGGACAGATATGGTAAGGAGTTAAGGTATCTGAATACCTAGAGTAAATATGGTACACTCTTTATTTGGAGCTATGTTTTTATCTGATTTGGAGTTTTATGGCCCAATAAGCACTGTAAAGGTCATGTTCAGCCAGTCAGTTAACTCAAAGGAAAGAAGGAAGGGAACAGAAGAGCTAGTACAGGAAAGAAAGAAAAACAGAGAAAGCTGAGGGAAAAAGACTGATTGATTGATTGATTGTGTTGGGGTTTAACGACATATCAACCATTGTGAGCCATTTTGTCATCTCCCAGAGAAAAGGAGAAGAGAGATAGAAGAGATAGTAAAGGAGATGAAAGAGAGGGACAGGGGAGAAAGAGGAAAATGAATGAAAGTGAAAAAAAAAAAAAAAAACAGAATAAAAACATTCCCCCCTCCCACCCACCACCACCTCTACCCTTACCTGCTACAATGAAGGCAAGCCTTGCCCAATTGTAAGCCAAACTCAGTTGGATGCCCTGGTGATGTAAAATACACAACACCTTAGCTGCATCCAACCACCCCAAAGGGAAAAAGAGAATGACAGTGCAGAAACAGAATAAATACTAACATGTCCCCTTCCCCCACCTGCTGCAAGTACAGGAGGCCTTACCACTACCCTACCACATATGAAACCCATGTTAGATATGCCCTACCATAACAAACAGAGCAGATCCAGATCAGTTGGCTTCCTCAGAAGCCAACTGATCTGGATCTGCACTGTTTGTCTTCAAGAATGTGAATTTGTATAAACAAACTGGATCAAGTAATCTGATTGGCTGAATATGAGAAGTGGGCATAGCATCTTAATTTATTCAGCAAGGTAAGGGTTAATTTGGGATTTCTAAATGCTATTTATCCATGACATTTAATTTGGAGTCTCTAATTTCAGTGAAAATACAAAGAACATGACAAGGTACAAGGACTCAAGATAAGACATTTTTTCCAACTGAAAAGCAACATTATTTTTCTCATTTCTCAATGAAAACATAATACAGACAACCCTCTTTATACCGACACTCGATACAACAACAAAATTCGTTATAATGACAATTTGACTGTCACAAAACCCTCGCTTAAGAGGTAACAATAAGTCACAAATTATGCAAGAATATTTAATGCTTTAAAGAAACACGTTCTGGACATTTGTTAGAATTGCCTCAGTGAGGCAATTCTAACAAATATCCAAAACATATGTTCTAAGAGGAAATAAGAACAAAAAAGACCTTTCTTACATATCAATCTGCTCATTAAGTATTCTGTACAATAGCAACTCCCATTTTAATGGCAACGTCTTTGGGAACAAATGCTGTTGTTGTAACAACGGACTGTATGTGCTTCTAATGAGTATCACAACATATGTTTTTGCAGAGAAATATGAAAAATATTTACTTGATAACCCTCTTATCTACAGTTATGCCTATTTCCAGTCAGTTACCAACAACATGACCAAGAACATATATCAAAAGGCAGGTAGTTATGGAATTTCCATTAGAAAGATCACTTTCTGAAGATGATCTGTGTTTGGTGTTAACATAAACAGTATACAAGGGCTGATAGTCTGCCTGTAACGGCTAATGATTACAAGGATGGACCACTAATGGTTAAAAGGATGTTCAAAGATTATGCAAGCATATTCAATAAGCAGGTCTAAACAGAAAACAGTTGGTATTAAACATCAAATTCTACTTTCTCAGAAAAATGAGAAATGTATCACCAATGTATGCAATAATTTCAGTATTAGCATGCTTAAGGATTAAGTTTTTTTCAATGCTTTTTGTTCCCAGTAACTGAGCCATAATCTGTGACGCAATTATAGCACTAGATAAAATGTTTTTTTTGTTGTTTTTCCAACCTAAAAGTATGGTAATTTATCTTACCTCTCCATGTAAACATATGATGTGGGTATTCATCGAAATTTTGTTTACGCTGACTGATTGTGTTGGGAGTTTAACATGTCAACCCTTGTGGGTCATTTTGTGTGGTCTCCCAGAGAAAAGGAGAAAAGAGATAGAAGCGATAGTAGAGAGGGACGGGGAAGAACGAGGAACAGGAATGAAAGTAAAGAAACAGAAAAAACTAGAAATGTGTCAGTATGACACAGATGCCCTCGCCCAGGGCCATCCTCACCCACACGCAGGCATTTTGCAAAAAATAAAGTTGAAAAAAGGGCCATAACTCTCATAATAACTGGCCAATTTTACCCTTAATCGAACTTGACCATATTTTATGATTATATACCTGTGTATAAAATATGAATCCAATACAAAAATCAATCTTTTTTAAAAAAAATATCGGAAGGTAAACATCTTTTGAAGGTTTTGTTTGTGTTGAGGTTTTACGGCCCAGTCAACCCAATGGGGTCATGTCGAGCGCGGTCAGTTTACCTAACCACACGTTTACTGGGCAGACTTAGTCCTCTAAGCGGTTCACCAGTATTGTGCACATTCTTTTGCCAGAAACTGACAACTGCCCTTCTTGAATCAGCGGAAGGGAGAGATTGACCGTAGAAAATATTTCATGATCAATCTCCACGAAAGAATGTTGCCGACCTCGGCGGGGGTTGAACCCGCGACCTCCTGGTCTCCAGTCGGACGGCGCATCCAACTGAGCCACCGAGGTCTTTTGAAGGTGAAAAAGGGCCATAATTCCTATAATAATGGGTTGATTTTACCCTAAATGGATCTTGACTCTATTTTATGATTATATACCTGTGTGTTAAATATGAATTCAATACACTAATGTTTTCAAAAGATATCAAACTGAAACTATTTTTCAACGTTGAAAAAGGGCCGTAACTCCAAAAATAACTGGTGGATTTTACCCTAAATCAAAGAACGGAAATCATTTTTCAGTTGAAAAAGGGCCATAACTCCCAAAATAATTGGTGGATTTTACCCTAAATCAAACTTGACCTACATTTTATGATGATATACCTGTGTATAAAATTTGAATCCAATACACTAATCTTTTCAAAAGATATCGACCGGAAACCATTTTTCAACTATTTTTCAACAATGAAAAAGGGCCGTAACTCCAAAAATAATTGGTGGATTTTACCCTAAATCGAACATGACCTATATTTTATAATTATATGCTTGTGTATAAAATATGAATCACATACACTAATCTTTTCAAAAGATAAGGGCCATAACTCCCAAAATAATAAGTGGATTTTACTCTAAATCGAACTTGACCTATAAGATTATATAGCTGTGTATAAAATTTCAATCCAATACACCAATCCTTTCAAAAGATATTGCACGGAAACCATTTTTCAAAGCTGAAAATTTTTCAAAGTTGAAAAAGGGCCATAACTCCCAAAATAATTGGTGGATTTTACCCCAAATCGAACTTGACCTACATTTTATGATTATATACCTGTGTATAAAACTTCAATCTAATACACCAATTCTTTCAAAAGATATGGCACGGAAACCATTTGTGTTACGTATGGGACTGACGTACGGGACGGATGGATGTACGGACAGCGGTGATATTATATGCTCCCCCCACACCCTGCCCCCATTGAAAATGGCGGAGGCATAATAAAAACATTCCCCCTCTACTCTTACCTACTACAAGGATAGCAGGCCTTGCCCAATTGTAAGCCAGTATCAGTTGAATGCCCCGGTGACGTAAGATACATGACACCTTTGCCACACCCGACCACCCCCGATTGTTTGTGCTGAGGTTTTACTGCTAAGTCAACCCACTGAGGTCATGTTGAGCGCATTCAGTTCACCTAACCACACTTTTTCATGGGCAGACTTAGTCCTCTTAACCAGTACTCAAGCACATTCTTTCACCAAACTGACAACAATCTTTTTTGAATCAGCGGGAGAGAATGACTGTAGAAAATATTTCATAATCATCACAAAAGAATTTTGCCGGACCCAGCCTGGATCGAACCCGCGACCTCTTTATCAACATTTGGACTGAGCCAATGAGTCCCACTTATTCATCAGAAGCTTTCTAATGAACACCCATAACAAATGTTTATCTGGAGAAATAAGAACAAAAGCTGTCGTAGGACAGCGTAGCTCGCCTGCTGGGTACATTTTATATTGTAACATTTTTATCATTAAGAAAATCAAAATGAAATAATCTATGAAATAATTTTCAAGTTATATGGCGAAATCATTCAACCATATAATATAGGTCACACTGACCTAGATGTATTTGTATGTAAATCATTTTGTCACATAGATATAATAATCCAGGTATGACAATTCTCCATGAAATAGTAATAAAAATAAAAGGCAAAATCACTGAAGCATGAAATATAGGTCATAATGACCTAGATATAGTAAGTGGTCATTCATTGGGTCACATGGAACTAATATCCCAGGTGTGATATTTATCCAACAAATAGTATTCAAGATATAAGGCAAAATCACTGAACCATGAAATATAGGTCACACCAACAGAGATATATTTTGACGTCAATAATCGGGTCACAAGGAACTAATATCCCAGGTGTGACATTTATCCAACAAATAGTATTTAAGATATAAGGCAAAATCACTGAACCATGAAATATAGGTCACAATGACCTAGATATAGTAAGTGGTCATTCATTGGGTCACATGGAACTAATATCCCAGGTGTGACATTTATCCAACAAATAGTATTTAAGATATAAGGCAAAATCACTGAACCATGAAATATAGGTCACAATGACCTAGATATAGTAAGTGGTCATTCATTGGGTCACATGGAAGTAATATCCCAGGTGTGACATTTAACCAACAAATAGTATTCAAGATATAAGGCAAAATCACTGAACCATGAAATATAGGTCACAATGACCTAGATATAGTAAGTGGTCATTCATTGGGTCACATGGAAGTAATATCCCAGGTGTGACATTTATCCAACAAATTGTATTCAAGATATAAGGCAAAATCACTGGACCGTGAAATCTAGGTGACCTGGACCGTAAAATGTAGGTCACCATGACCTTCACTCTCTTACACTTAAACCGATGTCACATAGTTAGCTGATGTATAACCAGTTGTGTCTATAACCTGTAGGCATATAAGATTTTACAAATGTGTCCTAGATTTTGACCCCTAGCCCCACCCCAAGGCCCACCCTGAGGTATGAACCCAGGGGTATGTTCTTTTGGAATCTCAGAAGACTTGTCCAGGTACCCAAATTCTAAATATGAATGCTCTATGAGGAGTGAAAATCAAGATATAAAAATTTGAAAAACTTTAACACAGTATTACAAAGGTGTCCTAGATTCTGACCCCTAGCCCCACCCAGGGGCATGAACCCAGGGGTTTATTCTCTTGGAATCTCAGAAGACCCTCCAAGGTACCTAAGTTCCAAATTTGATGCCTCTGTGAGGAGTGACTGTTGAGATATAAGCATTTGAAAAACTTTAACGCAGTGTGACGGGAACAGGAACGCAAACGCAAACGTGGACGACCGGGGTGACTACAATAGCTCTCCTTGTACTTCGTACAGGCGAGCTAAAAATAATTTTCTGGGTGATACTGTTTGTATCTGAAGCCATCAGTATGGATGCTTTTCTTTGTTTGTTTGTGTTGAGGTTTTACGGCCCAGTCAACCCAATAGGGTCATGTCGAGCGTGGTCAGTTTACCTAACCACACGTTTACTGGGCAGGCTTAGTCCTCTAAGCGGTTAACCAGTATTGTGCACATTCTTTCGCCAGAAACTGACAACTGCCCTTCTTGAATCAGCGGAAGGGAGAGAATGACCGTAGAAAATATTTCATGATCAATCTCCACGAAAGAATGTTGCCGACCTCGGCGGGATGCTTTTCTTACTTCTCCATGAAAACATAATTATGTTGAGGGTACTCATTAGAATAGCCTCACTGTAACTCTTCTAATGAGTACCCACAACATGTTTACCTGGAGAATTGAGAAAAACAATTTTCTGGACACTCCTTATATCTGGAGCCATGAGCTAACACCAAATACAAATTTATATTCAAATGCCTGTCTACCTACCACTGCAATACACACAGGTATAATACTGTTTTCTGGTCTCAGCGTTTTTTTTCTGCTAATCTTGTCTCGGCGCAGAATTTGTATACAACAGAGAGGAGGGGTGCTTCGGAAAAGGGTAAATGAAAATGTTTAGAGTATTTGAAAAAATCAAACACTTTGTGCATAAATATAAAAAATGAACCACCTTTCCACTGAAAAGGCCAGAAGCATAGGAAACCTTTCTGTTCGTCCACAAAATGAATGTTAAAATTGAGGAAGCTGTTCAGAATGGCTTAAATTGAATTCAGGGGCCTATATTTGTATAATCTTGACATTGATACTTTTTCCACCTTAATAGCTGTAATGCGAGATTATTAATGTTTATTTTCCCAAAATTCTACGTTTATTGCACGAAGTATTTTGTAGTTGAAGTCGTTTAAACAAGGTACCTATACTTACAAATGCTGATCTTCTCCGCAGTGGAGTGTGTTACTGCCCTCGGCACACATATTCTTTTTGCTAATCTGACCGCGGATTCCATTTGCAGAAAATGCTAATACTGACCTCGGCTGTTCTTATGTTGGATGCTGATACTGTCCTCGGAGCTGCAGACCGCCATTAATGTCAAGGACTTTTGGATTACAATATTTGCTTTCAAGAAGCGCATTGTTAGTTCATGGTGAGTTATTTGCTCCAGATAAGCTTATGCCCTGGCTGCTATCCGTCGTCTATCATCTGTCC
This sequence comes from Anodontia alba, assembly GCA_964016985.1. NCBI lineage: Eukaryota > Metazoa > Mollusca > Bivalvia > Lucinida > Lucinidae > Anodontia > Anodontia alba. The sequence continues at coordinate 47,781,976 of OZ024823.1, read as the reverse complement.
ATCCGTCGTCCATCATCCGTTGTTAGTGTTTCACGTTTTGACATCTCCTCCAAAACCGTAAGTCAGATTAAACTGATACTTGATAGGAGGCATTTGGGCAACATGTAGATTTAGAATTGCAAAAACTCATTGCGTTCCGATATCAAAAATGCGCGGCCATCTTTAAATTCTTTATTATGACATCTCCTTCCAAACGGTAAGTCAGATTGAGCTGAAACTTGGTAGGAGGTATCGAAGCGGCATGGTGATTCAGAATTGCTAAATTTGTTCCTTTTCGATATCCAAGATGGTGGCCATCTTGAAATTCTTAAAAAGACATCTCTCGAACAGAAAGTCAGATTGAGCTGAAACTTGATCAGAGGTATCGGGATGACAAGGAAATTCAGAATTGCTCAATTTGTTCAGTTTAGATATCCAAGATGTCAGCCATCTTGAAATTCCTTAAACAACATCTCCCGAACGGTTAGTCGGATTGAGCTGATACTTGATGGGAGGTATCGGGAAGACATGGAGATTCAGAATTGCTCAAGTTGTTCTGTTTCAATATCCAAGATGGCGACCATCTTGAAATTCTTTAAACAACATCTTACCCAGGACAGAAAGTCGGATTGAGCTGAAACCTGATGGGAGGTATTGGGACAAAATGGAGATTCAGAATTGCTAAAGTCGTTTTGTTCAGATATCCAAGATGGCCAATGGCGGCCATCTTGAAATTATTTAAACAACAATTTTCTCTCTAACGGAAAGTCAGATTGAGCTGACACTTAATGGGAGGTATCGGGGCAACATGGAGATTCAGAATTGCTAAATCGTTCCATTCCTATATCCATGGCGGCCATCTTGAAATACTTAAATGACATCTCCTCCCGAACAGAAAGTCAGATTGAGCTGAAACTTGATTGAAGGACTCGGATCAACATGGTGATTCTTAATTGCAAAAATCGTTCCATTCCGATATCCAAGATGGCCGCCATTGCATCCATCTATAAAATCTTCATGACTCATGGTGGCCATCTTAAAATTTTTCAAACAACATCTTCCCCTGAACCGAAAGTGGGATTGCGCTGAAATTTAAAGGGAGGTATTGGGGCGACACGGAAATTCAGAATTGCTAAAATCGTTCTGTTCCTATATCCAAGATGACCACAATGGCGGCCATCTTGAAATACTTTAAACGACATCTCCTCCCGAACTGAAAGTCAGACTGAGCTGACACTTGATGGGAGTCATCGGACTGACATGGCGATACTTAATTGCTAAAATCGTTCCATTCCGATATCCAAGATGGTCGCCATGGCATTCATCTATAGAATCTACATCTGCTCCAGAAAGATTAATCTGATTGAGCAGCCCCCTGGTTGACATGTTTTTTGACGAATCACAATGGCTTGAATGAGGCTTGAACAATCTTGGTAGAGGGTCATCAAAGTAACATTTCAGCCAAATTATATTGAAATCGGTCCTGTGGTTTCTAACAAGAAGATTTTTAAAGTTTTATACATAGATAAATAGGAAAAATAAGCCATGCCCCCTAGCAGCCATGTTTTTTATGAATCATGACGGCTTGATGATCTTGGTAGAGGGCCACCAAAGAAACATCCCGGCCAAGTTATATTGAAATCAGTCAAGTGGTTTCTGACAAGAAGATTTTTAAAATTTTCTATACAGATATATAGGGAAAATAAGCCCCGCCCCTTAGCGGCCATGTTTTTTGACAAATCATCACAGCTTGACCAATCTTGGTAGAGGATCACCAAAGAAACATTTCTGCCAAATCATAGGGGTTCATATAGACAATCAGAAATGGAGGGAGTTGTTGACTTACAAAACAAAAATGGTAAAGTAAAAAGGTTAAAGTCAAACATGAAACTGCTGTATCTGAATCAATGTAACAGAGGAAGTGCATGCAGAGTCTGATGATTTAACCCTGGTCATGCTGAATAAATTAAGATGCCACGCCCACTTCCAGTTTTCAGCCAATCAGATTACTTGATCCAGGCTGTTGATATAAATTCACATACTGAATGACAAACAGTGCAGATCCAGAAAAGTTGGCTTCTTCAGAAGCCAACTGATCTGGATCTACACTGTTTGCAAAGACAGGGTATATCCGCGCTCAGCAGAACAAGGGTTAAGATCTTAATATATATTAGAAATAGGGCAAAAGGTGTTTGCAACTGTTGATTGGGAGATGAATGGAAAACCAAACCATGATACGGCACTTGCAGGGTTTTCCCCAACTCAGATTTTGGCAGATTTTACCCCGAAAACCATGCCCTGGACCTTCAAAAGTTAAGGCATGAGTACCAAATGATGCAAAGATGATCCATCAAAAATTTATTTATTTATTGCTCTGTATTTAAATCTATCTGTCACCTAGTTAAGACTGACTATCATGCCAAATTATGACTATCATGATACTATCACAATAAGAGAAACCCCTATCATAATACTATTACTATCAAGGGTCTAACATCACGATGCATCACAATACTATAGCATTTCCAATTCAAATGAATTTAGTTGGTTTTATAAAGAACGGACTGCCTGTAAAGATACAAATGTACCTAACTATATTACCGCCAATATCACCAATTCAACAAACATTTTTGCATAGCAGAAGACCTTTCTGTTCTCATACATGTACTTTGATAATTTGGATAAAAACGCTTCAGAACAGTATTACAGATGGAGAACATGTACAGGAACAAAAACTATCAAAACCATCGATAGTTGAAGACTTGGTGATAGTTATTGATAATTGAAAACACTATCACAATAGCACTATCATGGCAGTCACTATCATGATGCAGAGATATTTCTATGTATCGTTACGCCTGTACACTTAAAGGGCAATAATTATCAGTACTAAGGCAACAGTTCACCTTTTAAAAAACACTGAACCCCTAAATCTTACAGTAGGACCCATAACTCCATATCAGGGAGTCCTGGGACCCTCATTTTAAACCCTCCAGCCCCCACAGAAATAACCCTTAGCAAGCAGATGCCACAACATAGTTTGGTTTTCCACAAAAATACTTACATCAACATTCAAATATCTGAGAAAGAAATCTAGCAGAAATGATTTTCCTTTTCTGAATGCCCCTGCTACTGAGACCACAACGACACATTTGTCCTGAATGTCTGGCTGTAGAAGAATACTTTCCAACTTCTCCTCATCAAGGTTAAACGAATGATCCTCACCAACCACTACAACCTGTACTGGATGACCTTTCAATTCGGTACCAGCTGCCGACACTGAAATAGTACAACAGAAGTGCCATACAGACCCTAAATATTAGTACACCATAACTCCTGACCATACTTGTCCTAAAAGGTGATACATTTTGGCACTGAAACAAGGTGGTTCTGGGTACTCATTCATAGCTCCTGTTAACCCTTAAAGCACCAATCACAACTGCAGCAGATGACAATTTTTTTATTATTTTTCTTTTTATTTTTCAGATAAACAAGTTTGACATTTTATGTGAATCTTCTGCCAAGCAGACGATTCACATAAAATGTCAAGACTTGTTTTGTCTGAAAAATAAAAAAAAATTTTGTTTTGAAAGTCGTCTGCTACAAATTTTGCTTGGCGCTTTAAGGGTCAAGATGGGGTGGCACAGAGGAGTTGTTAAGGAGGAGTACTTGGTGATAATTCTGGGATAATTTTTCTTATTCCTCCTTAAAAATGTATGTTGTGGGTACTCATTAGAAGTGCCTTGCAGAGGCCCTATTAATGAGTACCCACAACATATTATTTTTCGTTGAGAAATAAGAAAAATTATCCCAGAATTATCACTTAATACTCGTCCTTAAAAAACTCCTCTAGTAGCATGTGAATAGTTTTCTTATTTGTCCATGAAAACATATATTGTGAATACTCATTAGAAGTGCTTGGCCATGGTGCTTCTAATGAGTACCCAAACATACTTTCTTGTGGAGAAATAAAAAAACTATTAATACTTTTTGGTTGGAAAAAGCTCCTTATTGATGCCAATTAAAACTGAATCACAGCATAAAGTTTTGATGAAAAAAAAAAAATAATATACTACATAATCCTTTTAGCTGGTTTTATCATGCACATGTAACACACTATTTTATAATATACAAGTATTTAAATAAATCCATTATAAAATTGTAAGGGACATACTTTTCCTAACCTGCACATATCACCTGAAACAAATTTATGATTATAAATTAATGTTAGGCTATCATTTATTTATATAATGATCAGATAAATTATTATCAGAGGACTTGTTAAGGAGGAATATTTAATGATATTTTCTCTTATAATTTTCTCAATTTCTCCATAAAATAAAAAAAAAAAGTGGATACTCATTAGAAGTGCTTCAGTGAGGCTCTTCAAATGAGTACACACAACACCTATTTTTATGGAGAAATAAGAAATATTACTCCAGAATTATCGCCAAATACACTGTTGTGTAATCTTCCATTAACAAAAAGTCCTCTGAACTGTATATTAAAAAGTATATACGGGTACTCCAATTTTTGACACAATTATCAGGGATCCAGATAAGCTGTACATTTTCAAACTAGCAATGTGTACTTAGTAAACAAATGTATTCATCCTAGGGAAGGCAAGTCAAAGAAGAACATGTATTTATAGGATATTTTTAATACTTCTTCAGAAAAACATACATTGTGGGTACTTGCCAGAATCAACCAATACTTGCCAGGGTGACTCTAATGACTACCCATTATATAATTTTTTATGGAGAATTGAAGAAAATTATTCCAGAAAAAAAAAATCATCAAATACTCTTCCATAATAACCCAGTAAGCATTCTATATAAATCTATATCGGGCCGTTATTGGCCCGTCAGGGTTGCTGACGGGCCGATAACGGCCCGATATAGATTTATATAGAATGCTAGCTGGGAAGTCCATTGCGTCAGAATATGTTGAAGTCCAAGCAAAAATTCATTGTTTATAGCCCAAAATGTGAACTTACAGCATGACTGCTGGAATATGACCTGATTTTCACAACCAAAGGCAGTGTGACACTGTCAAAAACAGGGTTTGATATTTCATGCAAATTTTCATGCAATGTCAAAGCCATATTTTCTGGGCAAATAAAAAAAAAAAAAATTCAAACGTCATCAGCTGAAAATTTTATCCAGTATGCATGTGTTAAAAATATAAAATTTTATTGAAACATGAAAGTTCCAAGTCTGTTACATTGACCTCAAGCTCTTTGTGTGAGGTAGGCCTCAGGAACCAAACTCTGGACCAGTGCCGAAAATTAATCCAAGTATCAACTAAATCTATAAAGGCATTCAGGAGACATATACATGTATCTTTACATGTACATGTAGTTACTGCAAGGTAAAACTGCAACATGGGTGATCTGATCTGACACTGTGAGTAGATGGGGCAGACTCTGTTTGGAGTGGAGGGTTATCAGTGAGAAGAATCTTTGAGCCAATATCTAACATCACTCACCATCAGTGCATTCAGATGATAGTGGTATTTATGAACTTTGTTTGACATAAACTTTAATATGAAAATTCTATGTCTGTGGCCATGAAAAGGTCAATGATGGGGCTGGGGCTTGCACTGAACAAAGTTTTAACCAGTCTCAAACACCTGCAATCCAATAACCCATTAACTTGATTCAGGCACTCAGATCATAAGGTAAAAGTATAAGATAAAAAGGCTAAAGGTCAGTGACAGGGGTGGGGTTTGCACTGAGCAAAATTTTGGACCAGTGTTCAAGACCAGGCAAGCTAAACTTTGGACCAGTACCTCACATCAGGATTCAGCTGAAGTAAAAACTAAAATACAGGGTCTGCACTATTTCTTTTTACACATTTTACCTTAGCAGACAGTCAAATCTGACATTTTCATAGTGAGGATAAGTATGGTCAGGATTTGTCATAGTACACATCAACCATCCTAGCCAGTCTGAGCGAACATTCAGTAGGTCTAGAACACAGGACCAGATAAATAATGTATTCACAAGATCACTTTTATTTTGTACCAGAACATATCTTATGGGTACTTACTGGCACTGCCAGTGGACTTTTCTACCGCAACTCTCTGGACCGGTCTATTTCCAATAGCAGGGTGTCTTGTTAGTTTTATTTTTACCATGTTTTATTGAAATTCCTGTATTTAATGCAACCAGTATAGACCTAATCAGATGCCATGTTCTGTGGTGTCTGATCTGGGTTTGCACTCACTATTTGCCAAGTACCCTTTTGAGGATTTCTCAACTAAATTGAGTTAAATCATTACAGTAAATGTCCTAAAATTTCGAACATCAAATGGTCTGACAAAATGACATATGCAAACAGTGTAGACCCAGATCAGTCTGCTCCTTCAGGTGCAGTCTTATCAGGGTCTAAACTGTTTGCCATTCCTCAAAGTGTTTTAAGAAACAACTGCATAAAAAGCAGTATTTAGCCAAAAAAGGTATGAAATAAAATGTTCAAAATTTTAGGACATTTACCTTATCACCATATCTAAAGCTCTGGCTAAGGCCTGTGCTGGTGGCAGCTGTATCATGAAATACTGTTTTACCAAAGTAGGCAGTGAATTTCCCTATCTTCAGCCAAGGCTATCACTGAAGTGATAATTTTGTTGACATTTTTGTTATTTTTAAACTAAAACATATCTTTTAGGTACTCAATGGAACTCCCTGAGGGAGACAGCTTCAATGAGTACCACAAGACGTATTTGAAGCAAAAAAAAAAAAAAATTATCATCTACAGTTATAAACCTTTTAGCTGGCCATATGAGTTTTCTTATCAGAATGCCAAGCAGTACTTTTATAGAAACAGGAAAAGATTAACTCATTGTAGTCTGGAGACCCCTAAAAGTGTATTTAGCAAACAGTGCAAACCCAGATCAGATGCCGCAGAATGTGGCATCTGATCAGGGTCTCCACTGTTTGCAAATAGTTCAACAATTCTTCTCTAGGAATATCTAAATCACATAACCTGGCATACCTAAATTTGAAATTAGAATCTGCCAATATACAGTGTGGAGAGTTCATTCAGTCTACAATGGGTTAAGGAGAGGTACAGTGGGATGCTAAAGAAATGTAATAAAAAAGATGTGATTTACAAAACATACATGTACACAAAGCTACTATATTACACAACAATATATACCAATATATCCAGAAAATACATATTCATTAAACATAACAATCTTAAGAAGATATGATTCTGTATTTGCATATAAGATTTTCAGCATCCTAAAATGAGGTTTCAAACCATCTCTGCATGTGACAATTTTTGACAACTTCAATTTGAGTCTTGTATACTCATCACCAAGTATATATTTTTTTTCTGCATTTCTGCATCACCATGCAAACCCGTTTGACAAAACTAACTCCTTTGTGTATTTTTTCATAACCTGGGCCCAGTTGTTCAAAGCTAACGACGTCGTTAGTTAACGATTCGTTAAAATTTACATCGAATGATACGCAAATATGCTGAAATTTTTTGCTGAAGAAATGTGAGTAGCTTTTGCAATGCAAAAGCTACTCACATTTTTTCAGCAAATAATATCAGAATATTGTATATAGAATCCGCTAAAACAGTTAACAAAATGACCCTTAATGAGGTCGTTAAGCTAACGACGCTTTGAAAAACTGGGCCCTGGTGACCATTCTGGGTGGGTGAACGTCCTAAATTACAATAATCCTTAAATTCAGATTTTCTAATCCTGTAAAGCTGTATTTGACAATATTTAATATTATAAGGACTGTCAACCACAAAATCCTGACATCAGGAATGAAACTGAAAATTTTCTCCTTTGTATATGTAAGCATGCATGCTTGTACATACAGGTTGGGACTTTATATAACAGGCATAAGAAAATGTTTATGAAGAAATTCAGGGAATGCCACAATCACAGGCTGCCACAGTCCGGCAAAAGTTGCCAAGGTACATGTAGGAAATATGAGCTTAATGTAGAAATAAGACAGAGCTAAGTCTAAAAAGGCAATATATGAAGTAAGTTTCCTTCAAATACATCCTGTTTTGAGCAGACATCCTCATTTCAACATTATTGTCTTGTAAATTACAGCCTTCTCAAATTCTCCAAATAAAAGCACCGCAAGCATAATACCCCGCCATAGCAATTGTTTATGTATTAAAGATCGTTGCAAAATGTCCGGAAAGAAAATGACGGAGGGACAGATAACAATCCTAAAGCAGATCTTGATAATATCAATGGACAGATAACAATCCTAAAGCAGATCTTGATAATATCAATGCATATAGCAAGTTTGGTTAAAAGGCCTTGTTATTTACTCAAGTTATCATCCAGAAATGTAAATATGGACGTGTCTTGGGCAGATAACTCCGTAAAAAATTGACGAAATTTGGCCATTAGCAAATCCCAAACCTGATCTCCTTACTGTCAATACATATAGCAAATTTGGTTAAAATCCCTTGTTATTTACTTAAGTTATCATCGGGGAACAAAAATATGGGCGTGTCTCTGGGAAGATAACTCTGTAACATTTCACCAAATTTGCCCATTAGCAATCCTAAAGCAGATCTCCTTAATGTCAATGCATATAGCAAATTTGATGAAAATCCCTTGTTATTTAGTCAAGTTATCATCCGTAAACAAAAACATGGGCGTGTCTCGGGCAGATAACTCCATAAAAATTTGAGGAAATTTGCCCATTAGCAATCCCAAACCAGATCTCTTTAATGTCAATGCATTTAGAAAGTTTGGTGAAAATCCCTTGTTACTGACTCAAGTTATAATCCGGAAACCAAAAATATGGGCGTGTCTCGGGCAGATAACTCTGTCAAAAATTGACAAATTTGCCCATTAGCAATCCCAAACCAGATCTCCATAATATAAATGCACATACCAAGTTTGGTGAAAATCCATTGATGTTTACTCAAGTTATCATCTAAACAGGACTGATGTACAACGGAAACTCACGGACGACCAACGTGAAACCATAATACCCCGCCACTATTGTGTGGCGGGGTATAAAAAGAGCTCAACTTATTGTGCTCATTCTAATTTCCTTGCCAAGGCGATTTGTACATGAATTAGTACCAACATGTACTTTCAAGGACAAGTATGAGATACTCAACCCTTGTCATGCTGAACCCAGATATATCCTGCCTTTGCAGAGCAGATCCAGATCAGTTGGCTGTTTGCCATGAAGCAGAGATCTCATTAACTCCAGATTTGGAGTAAGTTACTCCAACTTTTCATTTCTGACTCCAACTTTTTGGAAAGTCTCAATAGATAAGTATGGTAAAACTCCAACTTTTTCAGGAGGACAGCATTTTACTCCAATTTTCAAAATCCTAGTGAGAACCCTGATGAAGTATGTGAATTTATAGCAACAATCAGGGTCAAGCTATCTGACTGACTGAAAATTAGAAATGGGCATTGTATCTTAATTTATTCAGCAGGACAAGGGTTAATATACCTTCAGAAAAGATCTTGTTTTCTTTGTTTTTTTTTGTTTTTTTTTTTTCAACCAAAAAAAGTATTGATATTTTTCTTATTTCTTCACATAAACTTACGTTGTGGCACTCAGAGTCATCCTTACCACAGCTTTTCTAAATACCGACAACATATTGTATTCGACATAATCACCACACATGCTCCTGTAAGTGCACAGTCAAGCAATTTAGTAGTCTTTAGATTACAACTAGAGTACTTTTATACAGTATCTACTTCTTTATAAAAGCTTGTGTTGTGGGTATTCATTTCAATTGCCTCGACAAGTTTGGCCAATTCAAATGAGTACCCACAACATATGTCTTTATAAAAAAACAACAACAAAAAACAAAAACAGAAAATAATATCGCATAAGCATAATTAAAATCCCTCCTCATGAATTCCTCTGGTGATTTTTTTTTTAAAGTATGCCCTTATTAGGTGGACATTTTACTGCAAGTTTTTCCAGTAATTTTGAAAAACTGAAGCGCACAGTGTGGTAATTAGGTCGAATACGGTATGTTTTTATGAGAAATAAGAAACATACAATGTATTAATCAGGACAACCCTCTTATACTGCCTATCTGGACCATTAAAATAAGAGAAAATTTATTCTTTTGATCTAGAGTCCTGTAAACATACATGTAGTTCCAAAAAATTATTTTTTGTTTTGTTTTGACAACAACCAATGATACATGTATATTTTTCTTGCATCCACATGAAAACTTATGTTCTGGGAACTCTTAAGATGCTTCACTGAAACAATTTTGATATCTTTGCAAGAGAAAAATAAATCTGTTTGGATATCTCTCTTGTTTCAAGCTATGTGCAAATCAGTGCTCCAGCTAGCCCTTTTTAGAGGGGCAATGTGCCCCTCTAGCCCTATTCAACCAGCCCTCTGCCCTTTTCCAGTTGTCCTCTGCCTTATTTCAACTCCAGACATAAAACCCTATATTTTGGTGAAATTTTCATGAAAATCGGTCTAAAACTAAAATGTTATCTATGTTTGAAGGTCAGTTTTATGTGTCTTCTATTTTTGAGGCATTTATTGTGGAATGGAATTACATGTTGTAACATGTCTTGATACTAAGCACATTGCATGACATATGGTACCCTCATTCTTGTATGACCACGCAAAAAGTGCCCTGCATGGCACCCCTCTGCACTCAAATCCTAGCTGGGGCACTATAAATGCAACAGAAAAGTACGAAATACAAGCACAAAAAAAAAAAAAAAAAAAAAAAAAAAAATGGAAGAAAGCATATACAAAACTTGGCCTGCAATGAAAATAATTCAATTAGAGTGATGTCTTTTACCTCAATTTGGCAATGCAATTCAGCTACATTTCCAAAAGAAAATATACATGTATGACAAGTTCAATGAATCTTTTCAATTACAATTTGCTGAATCCTGTCAACAAAGTCCTTGTAAAGTAGAAGACATCCACTCACAAACTACACATGATGCCAGGAAGGATTTTTCAGCCAAAAAGTACCAATCTGGGCCCAGTTGTTCAAAGCGTCGTTAGCTTAACGAGCTCGTTAAGGGTCATTTCGTTAACTGTTTTAGCAGATTCAATATACTATATTCTGATATTTTTTGCTGAAAAAATTGCAAAAGCTACTCACATTTTTTCAGCAAAAAATTTCAGCATATTTGCGTAATACTAGATGTAAATTTTAACTAATCGTTAACTAACGACATCGTTAGCTTTGAACAACTGGGCCCTGTTTTTCTTACTTCTCCATGATAATGTACAGTGTGGGTACTAATTCATTAGAAATACATCAGCAAGAAGTTGCAAATTATTTACACTAACCCACAACATGTTTTCATGAAGAATTCACAAAAAATAAACATCGGTATATCTAACCCATGGCTCTTGATAAGAATTTTATATAACCAGTGATGACATTTTTCTTACCGTATTCGCCCTAATTACCGTGCTGTGCGCTTAAGTTTTTCATAATTACTAGAAAAACTTGTAGTAAAATAGCCTCCTATAAATACAGGTACACTGTAAAGAAAGATCAGAAGAGAACTTCGTGAGGGGCATATTTAATGATACTTATGCAATATTTTTTCTGATTTTCTTTATTAAAGCATATGTTGTTGGTACTCATTTGAATTGCCTCGACTTGTCGAGGCAATTCAAATGAGTACCAACAACATATGTTTTCATAATGAAGTTGATAAACAGTACATTGCCTGTAATCTAGCTTAATTGTGCGCTTATAGGAGCATGTGCGGTAATTGGGTCGATTACGGTATTTTTGCATAAAAACATATTGTGAGTAGACACTGAAATTGTCCCAATGGGGCAACTCCATCAAGACAGTTACAGCAAGTACATGTGCCTTCAACATGCACTTTTTGTGGAAAAATAAGAAAAAAAAACCCACAAAACATTAATTTGGGTACTCCACTTATGAAAGATCCTATCTGCAGGTACCATACTTAACCTAAATATTGGGACAGCTTGTCCATTTTACAACTCTTTAACACATGTATGTCTAAAAAGCCACTGGGTGAGTGGCTGTGTAAAGCCTAATCTGATGGCACATTCTGTGGCCACACTTTTTGCTTAACCCACTGTAGTCTTGAGACCCCTAAAAGGATATTGGCAAACAGTGCAGACCCAGATCATTCTGCAACATCTGATCAGGGTCTACACTGTTAGCAAATAGTTCAACCATTTTTCTCTAGGATTACCTAAATCACATAGCCTGACATACCTAAAATCTAAATTAGAATATTCCAACATATAATGTGGAGGAGTTCATTCAGTCTTCAATGGGTTAAGCTTGTTTGTCCCAGCACTCAGGGGTAAATATGGTATAAGGATATGGCTTTCTACAACAGCGGGAACAACTTCACCAGTTTTACTCTAAGACACCCTATTCCACAACTGAGAGACAATGATGAACATTACAGTCAATACCTTCCAATACTGGCTCTTGAAACAATCTCACCCCTGTAAGTGAAATTATACATTAACCCTTGACTCCTTGTCCTGCTGAACCTGTATATGCTCTGCCTTTGCAAATAGCGAAGATTCAGATCAGCTATCTTCTGAAGAAGCCAACTGATCTGGATCTGCACTGTTTGCCATTAAGTATGTGACTTTATAGCAACAATCCAGAGCAAGTAATCTGACTGGCTGAAAATTGGAAGTGGGCATGGCATCTTAATTTATTCAGCATGACAAGGGTTATGATTTGTCATAATTATGCATGCTCTGATACTGTAACAATCACAAATTAAACTCACAGACGAATAGCTCCCAGGCACGTAGCCAGGCCGAAGCTATGAAGCCCGAGCATCAACAAAAAATTTGGCAATGTAACCTTATTTTCACCTAAGATTTGTTCAGATGACATTAAATGGGCTGGGGCGCAGCATTTCCTATAAGGCAGTGTGTCCGCTAAGCAATGACTCGGATCAGCCTGCGCAAGTGTGCAGGCTGATCAGTCATTGCTTTGCGCTGCTTAGCCAAACATCCAAGCTTTCATTACTAGACAAGAGGTTCTGCTTAGAATGCGTGTATGCATAGGCTGATCTGAGTCTTCGCTGAGTGTACATGCAACCTTGTAGGAAATGCTGTTTGTTTGTGTTGAGGTTTTACGGCCCAGTCAACCCAATGGGGTCATGTCGAGCGCGGACAGTTTACCTAACCACACGTTTACTGGGCAGGCTTAGTCCTCTAAGCCGTTAACCAGTATTGTGCACATTCTTTCGCCAGAAACTGACAACTGCCCTTCTTGAATCAGCGGAAGGGAGAGAATGACCGTAGAAAATATTTCATGATCAATCTCCACGAAAGTAGTAGGAAATGCTGTGCCTTGGCTGAAATTTCAGAGATTCTATTATCAGCTTCATCTTCATAAAGTTTCTGGCTATGCCCCTGGATCCAAACAAGACAGGTTACTTTCAGCCAAAGTAATGATATTTTTCTTACTTCTTCATTAACACATTCTGTTGGTACTTATTAGAAATGCCTTAGTGAGGCACTTCTAATGAGTACTTTATGTTTTTGTTTAGAAATAAGAAAAAAAAAATTATCTAAAGTAGATACCCCTCTTATCTGTAGCTACGTGTATGCAGACTGTTAGCCTGGGACATACATTTTCCATTAACCCCAATCATAACATGCATGCTTAAAAAGTGACAATGGCAAACATCGATGCTGGATAAAATGCATTTTAATCAGATTCTACACTGTTTGCAAATCCAAAAAGTTGAATTATAGAAGCCATTACGCCAAAGTCTATATGTAACCCAAAAATATATAATGGGCTCTTGCCGCTCTTTGCACATCATGATGGAAGGGTTCATTTAAGATATATGGGCATTAACAGGTTGAACAAATACTGGGGACAGTGACTCACTACTTCCACACCAGTAACACTGATACATGTATTTAATATAACTTGATAAAATTTGCAGGCATAATAAGTGCAAATTTTCTTATTTTTTCCTCACCAAATATGACAATGATTTGTTTGTATCATCTCCATAGATGCTTTCAAGGTAATACTGAGTACTTTTTTTTTTTTTTTTTGTTTACTGTAGAAATTTACTGGACAAATATTAGCCATTAACCCTTAAAGCGCCAGTCACAACTATTGTTGTCTGCTTTGTCATCTGCTTGTGATTTTAAAAGTCATTTTTGCACACAGTGTGGACCCAGATCAGACTGCTCCTTTAGGAGCAGTCTGATCAGGGTCCACACTGTTTGCCTGTATGCAAAAATAGGTTTGAAAAGTCTGCAAGAATATTCAGCAGACCACATTTTTAGATGCAGTTTTTCTTGGCGCTTTAAGGGTTAAAATGCATCTTCAGAAGACATAAACAGACAACATTTTCAGATGCATTTTAACCCTTAAAGCGCCAAGAAAAACTGCATCTAAAAATGTTGTCTGCTGAATATTCTTGCAGACTTTTCAAACCTATTTTTGCATACAGGAAAACATGTGGACCCTGATCAGACTGCTCCTAGTCTGCTCCTAGTCTGATCTGAGTCCACACTGTTAGCAAAAATGACTTTTAAAATCATAAGCAGATGACAAAGCAGACGAAAATTGTTGTGATTGGCAGTTTAAGGGTTAAATTTTTAGTTACTGACTGTACCTAAAAATCCGTTTCTGCTATGAAATCCATATAAAAGGACCTGTTAAGATTCATAATGCACTCATAACATTTACATGTATTTGTATTTACATTGTAAATATAAGAAAGGCAGTGACTAGAGATATGGACCCGCATCGCTGGCCCCCGAAGATAGATTCAGGCCTGTATTTTAGCCTGTCAGTCAAGAGACATGGGCCCATATCCCTAGCCATTCCCACTGTGTTTGGTTAGAGATACATTTAAGGATTAATATTTTCATCCTATTTCCAATACTTTATCTCGTAAGTAGACACTGATTACCTTTAAAATATCAATTTTCAAAATTACTTTCTCAACTTCAATGCCACTGTTGTTGTTGTTAGACTGGTGTATGCATACAGTGGTATGTGTTCTCATTGTACTTAATTCTCTATGCTCTGTTTGCACTGAATAAAGAAAGACAACGGCATTATGTAAATTTTGATCTGCAGTGAAAACAAAAACTATTGTGTTTTAAAATTTTGTGGTAACTTGGCCATGCAATCAGGAACATTAATTTAGAAACATTGTTTGTCACGGCAGTGATTAGTTTCGCATATCAGACAAACAAACATTATAGCAAGGAAGTTGTACATTGTACCTTTAAACTTTTGCGGTAACTTGGCTGCGCAATCAGGACGATTAACTTAAGAAACCGAGGGTTGAGCGCAAGACTATAGTAACTAAAACATATTTTTGAAACCCTTGTTTAGGGGCACCTTGGACCCCTTTGTAAACAATGCAAATTTAGGTGCCATTGCTCATCGAGCAATGGCACTTAAATTTTCATTGTTTACAGAAAGAAATGTTGTAATCTTCATAACGCCTTCATGGTGAGGAGATCAGGTTTGGGGAAAAACAACCATCTGACTTAGCCAGTCTTGCACTCAACCCTCGATTAACACTGTTTGTCATGGCAGTGATTAGTTTCATACATCAGACAAACAAACATTACAGCAACAAAGTTGTACCTTTAAACTTTTGCGTTAACTTGGTCGCCCAATCAGGAATGTTAATTTGTCACCAGTGATTAGTTTCGCACATCAGACAAACAAACATTATAGCAACAAAGTTTAAGTAACATTTCAGCATTTTGCTGTTCTGATCAGTAACCATCAAAATGGCATCAAAGTTGAGGAAGTGCAGAGCAGCAGTGGGGATTGCTAGGGATATGGTCCATATCTCTAGACTGGCAGGCTAAAGACACAGGCCTATATGCCTGGCCTCTGAGGCTAAAGAAAAGGGGACATATCTCCAGCCTCCGCCTAAAAGGTGTATCACTTCAACATTTATCTACCCAGAATAATTGTACATGTATTTATCATGGATTGGAACCAATTTGCAAAATGAAATTTCTCTGGGTACGGTAACATATCCCTAGACCCAGGCTCTCCGGGTACGGTACTGTACCTGGAGACAATTCGTGTAACACTGTCTCTGGGTATGGCAGTACATAAAAAAGCCTTTAAAGCTTCGAAATTTAGTGATTTTTTTTGTTTTTTATTCAAAAAGATCATTATCTATCCTAGTTAAACATGTGTTACTGATAAGTAGATTATACAAAAGAATTTTGCAAGTTCCAGTTTTGTCAAAACACATCCCCTATGGCAGGAGTAAGATTCTGTAATGTGACAGTTACATAAAGGAATCTTCTTTTTATATTTATAAAATTTTAAAAATGTTCAAATAAAAATAATCAAATATATTTTAAATGTAATTTATATATTGTTAAATGCTGAAGTTCTCCATTTAAAAAATAAACTATTTCTATCTTTTAAAAATGAAAATCAAATAATACACTAGAAAATTTTGTTTGCACAGCAACAGTTTGCCAAAACGAGCTGCTATAAAATCATCTCTAGTAAATTAAATTTGTTTTTTTTTTTTAAACAGTCTATCTATCTATCTATCTATCTTGCCATGATGCCATATGCTCGCGAGGACATTCTAGGCATTTGCGCTGTCGAGCAATCCAAGTGTGTTACTAGAAAAGATAAAAGCATGTCAGTGAGCGACAAAGTATGATAGTGAAGGGGATGAAAGATGATAGGTTAAAATAGATGAGAATAGCTAAAAATAGGTTAAAAACAATCTATCCTTGGGATCTTAAGGCTTGACATGCTGCAACTTGCCAATTTCAACCCTCAATATGTCAAGGCTTGGTGAGCTGACAGCGCTTTCTGGGAGGGCATTCCACTGAACGACTGCCAGTGGAAAAAAGGAATGTTTATAAAAGTCCTTCCCTGTGTGAATTTGCTGGAATATCATAGAATGGCCGCGATGGGACGTACAGGGGTTGGGTTTGATGTAATCTGGGAGAGGTACTGCGACCATGTTACTGACGATCTTGTAGAATAAGCAGAGAAGTGAGTCCGTACGTCTCTGCTCAAGAGTACGCCAACCCAAAGTTTCAAGCATGGCTGAAAAACTTGCCATTCTGTCAAAGTTACAGGTGGTCCAGTGAGCAGCCCGCCGTTGGACCTTCTCAATTTGTTCAGTTTTCACTTTATTATGGGGGTCCCAAATGGCCACAGCATATTCGAGTTGCGGCCGGACCAGGGTTTTGTAGGCGGCCTCTCTCACTCCGGACATTTTTGTTCCGACATTTCTTTTTATGAAGCCGAGGGTTTTGTTTGCAGAGTTGGTTATTCTGTCCATGTGTGAGCCCCAGGACAGGTTGCTGGTAATGTTGACCACCAGGTACTTAGCACAGCTGACTGTTTTGAGGATCTCCCCATGCAGTCGATACAGTACAGCCAGCGAGACATTCCTATTTGTCTCATTTCGCGGTGACAATCTGTCCCGGTGACTGTACCAGCTGTCTCGCTCAACAGTTTCCCTGTCCCGGTGACGAATATTAAGACAGCGAGACAGGTAGAATTGACCTGATGACTCGGCGATACACAGCGCGACGCAGCGTGACATTTTATTGCATGATTATGTAATCAATAGTGTGGATTTCCATTCACCTGGACAAAAGTACTTTGCCAGTTTTATTAAAATAAAAATCTGGGTCTTCCCAGTATCTTTAAAACGTTAAGAAAATAAAGAAATAATAAAGAAAAATGATTTTGTCCTGTTGTAATTTCCTTGAATATGTTGCATAATACAAATCGTTGTTCTTATTCATATATGATACAATGTATGAGAACAAGGGTACAAAATATACGTGTATTTGAAAACGGGATTTGTTTTGCGAAGAAAATTTGGTTGTACATGTATACATGTATTTGTAGCATGTGGTAGAATGTCTAAAGATGCCTTTTGCCCAGTGAAAAAGCACCTTGTTCGTGACTGGTCTAAAGAAAACCCTGGTAGCCCCATTCACTGTTCGAGCACGTAACATGGGTCTCAACAAAGTCCCATATAAAAAGTACCGGATACTTTGGCTTAGTCTAGTCCGGCCACACAAGTGGGTCCGGCATGGTCATTTTTACTTAATGTGCCGTAGAAAACAAAACAAACACACAAAAATCACAAAGAGAATCAAACTTTTGCCCCCAATCGACGAATTACATATTTACATTTGGTATTCCTGTAACGACCTTTTCCCATGCAACAACCGCACGCGCTCAATATAAATCACGTACTGTGGTAAAAGAGCGGGAAATTCTCACTCGCGTGCAGCAACCGCACGTGTCAATATAAATTTACTTAAAGGGGCGCTTCTGCTATCAAAGAGGCATTGAATCAATAAGACAGCACACGTGTAAAGGGTGTCTGTCACACACACACACACACACACAAACAAAACAAACACTACGCACAGAAGGGGCAATAGAGGCTAATGACAATTCAAATGAGTGAGTGATTTTTATTACGTCACACTAACAGCTAGGTCCTACGGAGATGTGGACCTTGGTGCAAAGCCCCATATATATGAAAGGCTTGAGAAGCTTGGGATCGAGCTCATGACCCCTGGGTGACAAAACGAGCAGCTTTACCTTTACACAACTGAGGCGTCATTTCCCAATATTTCATACTGTTAATTTGTTTGATTTGGGCTTAACGTCACTTTCAACCTTTTTCAGTCATATCGCGACGGTGTCTGGATGTGGCAGGGAGCTCAATGCTCACTTTTAGAGTGCTGCCTCACTGAAATATGCCCCAGAAACTTTGACATGATATTCCACCCAGTCAAATTATACTGACACTGAGCTGACCAGTTCTAGCTCTACTTTCTTAATGCTGAGTGCCAAGCGAAAGAGCAGCTAGTACCATTTTTAAAGTCTTTGGTATGACCCGGCCGGGGATCGAACCCGCAACCTCCCGGTCACAAAGCGGACGCTCTACCACTGTGCCGGTTTCATACTGTTAAATATCTAATAAAAGGACTGCAGACATTTCACCATTCCCCGCCTCTGCACTTACATCAAGCAAGTGTCATAGCTCTGTTAATAAATTAATAAAATTTCAAGAATATATCTCAAATAGTTTTCAAGTTACAGAGCCGACAGAAATATATTACAGAAATCACTAAAATATTTTCGGTGATCAAAGGGCCGTAACTCCAAAAGCAGGCTCTATCGTCAAAGTATATGAAAGAAAAGAAGGGCAGTTATCAGTTCCTGCTGAAATGATTAATAGCTTATAAGCCCATCCCGGAAAAGTGTGCAGGCTCAACAAGAGCGAAATAGTGTTGACTTGGCCGTTTAACTCCAGTTTAAACCAAAATTACGTCGGTACAAAGTTCTCATGTCTGAAGTAAGATTTACAATGTACGTTCACTGAACAGGACAAAACGTACACTACTACAATGTACGTGCGACCAGCAAAGACTCGGGCCAGTCTGTGCATCGACCCACTATATGAAGCAAGCTTCTTGGATAGCCCGGAGTCCAAAGAAGGTGCATACTGTACGATCAGCGAAGGATCTGGTCAGAATGTGCTGTTGCAGTCGCACATTTTATCTCGCTTTGGACAGCCGGACTATCGAAGTTAAATACGATCAGCGAATTCTTTATCAGAATTTGCAGTTGCGCAGATTGATCCGAGTCTTCGCTCGTCGCACAAGACGTTTTGTTAAACCCAGAGATTGTAGGAGGCACATACCATTAGCGAAGGCTCTGATCAGACTACTGATGTGCAGGATCAGAGTGTGCAGACTGATCCGTCTCTTCGTACGTTTTATCGTAGGTTTTGCCATGCACAGACTCATGCGTGATGTGTTTGTGCAAACCATAACGCTTAGCACTTTGGGTAAAATTTTCAACAGGCGACATTTTTTAAATATTTTTCTCATTCTTCCAAGAAAACAGGATTTGCGTTTCATGCAAATTGTCTCCATTGCATGAAATGTCAAAATCCTGTTTTCTTGGTAATAAAAAAAAAAAATAACGAATTTGTCGTCTGCTGAATTTATAGCCCAGATAACGGTAAGTTCGATACCCGCGAGCACCAAGTGTTGTGTCCTTGCGCAAGGCACTTTATTCTCGTAACTTAGTATTGGTTTCTACCCAGCTCGCTACCCAGGAAGACTCTGCCTAGAATGTCTGCGAGGACATATGGCTGATCATTTTGAAGACGCCTTTCTTCCGATGCTAGGTTTATACACGTGTCTCTTTTACTCGTTAATTTAATTACGGTCTTAGTTTTGCATATCGAATGTTGAAGACACAAAAACAGAACACTTTACATGGAAACGAAAGTTTTGAAGATTGCTCTGTAAGCCAATAAATGTGTTATTACTGTACATACTTTAAGAGAATAGCATAACATAATATTCATTTGTACCCAGATGAATGCTGGGTAACGTCCTCACACTGCAGGTGTTTACTCTTTTAAGGGAGCTAACTGCAATTGACTATCAGAAGGGAGTTAACTGCAATAGCTTTACGTTGGAAAAACAGTTTTTATGAATCGCGACTAAAGAGGGGACATGCTTATACAATAAGATTAAACACCCTTCCGCCAGAAACTTGTAACTGCCACTCTTGAAGCAGTGGAAGGAGCAAATGACCGTTACGGTAGCAAATACATGTGTTTCATGATAAATCGCTACAATCTGTGGGGACTGACTCTGCGATCAGGTCTCGCGTTCGATTCCCGCCCATGCGGTATCATTTTTTTCCAATATAGTCAGTGCAAACAATTTCTAGCTCGAAAGGAGACATGTCATATTTGCATGAGGGTAAAAAGAAAGAGCATTCCAGAGAGAGAGAGAGAGAGAGAGAGTATGCAAAACTTGTAAGATTCTGGCTCGTCCATTTTAGGCACATCCGGCTATGAGATTTAGATATTCCTACAGAAAAATGGCTAAACTGTTTTTGCAAACAGTGAATACCCTGATCAGACGACGTGTTCTATCATCTCGATGTATGACTTAAGTATTTTATTTTATTTTTTTTTTTTTGTTTAAAGTGACATAAGACACCAAGTCACCATCGTCAAGTGGTGTTTTAAATGAACAGTCCTAACCCTGGTCCAATCATCAACCGTCCAGCCCCCGATCCGAGCAGTGTAGATACATTTCAGCCTGTCCAGTTCTGTCTCCCTTGTCAATTGAAATGTATCCATACTTTAACCCTTGAAGCAAGCGCTTAGCATATTCAGCAGACGGCATTTTCATTTTTTTTCCTTATTTTCCAGTGTAAATCAAGCTTCACATTACATGTGAATCGTCTGCTGGGCAGACCGTCTGCTGGGCAGACGATTCACATGAAATGTTCAGCCTTATTTTACTGTAAAATACTAAAACAGTGTGTAGATTTTGCAGTGTGTTCCTGCTGCTGCCAACACTAGTTTAGAGGGTATTTATTGTATTCGCAGTTGTAACAATTTTTGTTTGGTTAATACTCCAAACCACTCGACGGAAAATTGCGGATTGTAAAGTTGGTCCGCGGATTGAAAATAATAATAATAATAATGTTGTTTTTTTTTGTTTTGTTTTTTACCTGAGCCGTACTGTAGGTACAGTAAAATGGTCAATACAGGTAAAAACTTCTTATCTTACGGTCATAAATGTCGCGCTGTGACTCGCTGTGTCTCTATGAATTTTTGTTTGTTTGTGTTGAGGATTTACGGCCCAGTCAACCCAATGGGGTCAAGTCGAGCGTGGTCAGTTTACCTAACCACACGTTTACTGGGCAGGCTTAGTCCTCTAAGCGGTTAACCAGTATTGTGCACATTCTTTCGCCAGACACTGACAACTGCCCTTCTTGAATCAGCGGAAGGGAGAGAATGACCGTAGAAAATATTTCATGATCAATCTCCACGAAAGAATGTTACCGACGATGGGGGTTGAACCCGCGACCTCCTGGTCTCCAGTCGGACGGCGCATCCAACTGAGCCACCGAGGCCGTGTGTCTCTATGAAAGGCAATAAAATTCTCGGCCGGATTAGTGTCTCGCTCAGCGTATGGCTACAATGTCTCGCTGAGAATACCTGTGCGTCTTGCCAGCTGTCTCGCTCGTCTCGGTGACAAGAGGAAGCAACACCGTGACGGAAAAATTGGTCATGGTGACAACCGAGATCTATAGGAATGTCTCGCTGGCTGTACAAACTAGCACTAATGGGATTCCTGGAACCAGTCACCTGTACCACCTGACATTTTGAGGGGTTGAATTCCATGTCCCAGGCAATCTCCCACCTGGACAGTCTATCCAAATCCTGTTGTAGTGTGGAACTGTTGTCAGCACCCTCCATGGTGAGGTACAAAGCAGTATCATCTGCGAAAAGGCACACCTGTGACACAATGTTTTCAGGGAGGTCATTGATGTAGATGAGGAACAGTCTCCTACTATCCTTCAAAAACTGACAAGATTTTATGACTAACAAAACTTTAATATTTAAAAAGCAAAATATTCAGGATTAATGACCTTTTAATCATACTATTTCTTTTGAGAAATTTGAGTAAGAGCAGAAAAATAAAGAATATTCCTGAAACATAGAAGGTATAAAAGTATTTTTATGTACTGCTGTATACCTAGAGAGTACAGTCCTGCATGGATTGTCTCCGGGTGCTGTACCGTACATGAAGACCCTGGGTCTAGGGATATGATACCGTACCTGGAGACCCTTCCTTAGCAAAAATTGCTGTGGCAGACTGTGAGATGCCCGCACACTTATAATACCTGAGAATATTATCATGACAACAGGTACAAATGCCTTATCAATGGATTGCAACTTCAATTTTTTTTTTTTTTATTTTCACAAAGCCAACAGCTCACTGTTGCTGCAACAACAGCCATCATCGTGGTCATGCAATTTAAACCTTTGTCTAATGCGCTGCACTCTATGTAACTACTTTTTTTTTTTTTTTTTTTTTACTTATTTTACACTGTGACAGGGCACCCCACCCACTGAAAAGCAATATGCAAACTATCAATCCTTCTTTGAACTTTGGCCCAAATCAAAATAAACCAAAATCAAATTGATACCATTCTGACATAAACATAACGCCATTCATATGTATAATACTGAGTGCAAAAAAATTAATGCTAAATGATCTGGAACCGCTTACCAGGAGGGTGATTTATCGAAGTATCCATCCTTCCTCCACACTGTACCTTTTTGTGTTGTAAAGTGACGTCACGAGATTTTCCCCAAACTCGGAACCAGTGACGTCAGGTACTATTTTATTCAGAAAAAATAATATATTATTGCGCAATTGAATAAATTAATCAAACTAATACTGTTTAGGCCAAGGGCCATTTATTTGACATGCGGAAAACGCAATGCTTATGAAATTGTCAACGTTATGAATGATGCAAATAAATGACAGAAAAAACAACATGAAAGCGAAACCCCGGTCTAAAATATAGTTCCGCAGTTTTAAAGTGTGTGCTTAGGCACAAGCGAAAACAAACAGCAAGTACCCCAAAAACTTGTAGTTTTTGCAAAATATTCTGATCGCAAATTAGTGGCAAATGGATAAATTGCTCAAAATGGTAAAAATATACCGTTTTGTACGAAACATATCTCGTTAAATTATGTTACACTGTATTTTTGCAACCGTTTCTTGTCGTTGGAAAGCTGCAATTAACATCCCCCACCCACCATTCTGACATGGCATAACATCGTGATACAGAGAAATTCTCACAGCTGTCATAAAGTATGGTACTAATTGACTGTTGTAGATTATTTAAAGGATAATATATGTGCTCGACAGCTTTATGCCAGGTATTAAAATAACTAATAATAGTTTAGTGGGTTTTGTGCAATGTAAAAAATGCCATGTGTTTGATCAAGAGATTTTGTCGTTTCGCCCCAAAACCATTTCTCCCCTAGATGTTTTGCCCTCCAAGATGTTTCCCCTAAGTCTTTCATCTCTTAGTCATTTTGCCCCTCCCACCCCCTCCCCCCCAACCCCCTCAAGTTATTTCGCTCCTAGTCGTTTCATGCCATATACATTAATTAGATAAAACATACCGGTAGGTTAAGCACATACATGCACACTCGTGCACAAGCAGAATAAGGGTGTAACGATACAGTCACCTCACGATATGATATGTATTGTCTACAGTATGTATTGCGATGCTATTTTCACACATAAGTCACAGCTTGAAAGTTTTAATATTCTTGGAAAACTCGTTCAAAAGCATCTCAGAGGTTCATTCTTGTGTAACAATGTCCTGTAAGATGCCCTTGTTTGTCATATAAGTGATCAGTGTATTTTAGTTAACAATTTAGATTCTTTGTAATCTGTTATAAAAATGGTCTTGAAGTAATAAAAATGGTCTTGAAATATATTAGCGCTATCATTTATTTTAGCATATCGTCACATATTGCAATACTAGCCTATCGATACATGTACCGCAGAAAAAGTATCACAATACGATACGATTTCAATGAATCATTTCGCCTCTGTAGCATGTACATGTATCTACATACATACAGGCAATCAAATTACAGAATCTTACACAAGCCATATATGCCTAGCACTTCATTTTGGGAGACATTTGCAAACAGTGTAGACTCAGACAGTGTAGACTCAAAAGAAAAAAGATACAGGAACTTTTCTAAAAATTTAAATTAATAAAACACACCTGACCCCACTTAAGGTCAGATTTTTTTATTTTCTGGTTCTCAGGGAAAATTCTGGCTGGACATAGGGTAGATTTTTGAATATACATTTTTTATATGCTTTATGCTGTATAGAGAGAGAGAGAGAGAGGGGTTTTATTACATTAAATAAAAAATAATAAAAATAAAATGCCTCAAATTCTCCAGTCGGACTCGGAATAAAAACAAATAAAAGTCTGAAAACTTCCAACTTTTTTATGTTTTTCAAATGCCATTCAAAATCTCATGCAATAGACTAGTTATGCATCTTTGAGTTGTGGAAACATAGTTACGGTAAATGTCCTAAAATTTCGAACAAAATTAAATAATTTCAGTTCTTTCCAGCGCTTGCACTAACTGTCAAAATCAGGAAGTCCCAGGACTTCCAAGCTCCAATATCTGGAAGTCCTGGTGATCAAATCTTCACTCACTTTCAGAAATTCAACCTCAATATTCTTAAACTCTCATTTATGGAGTAAAACCGCCATTCTTAAGCTAAATAACACATAAATTCATTCTAAATTTTTGTTATAAATGACTAAACATCTCTAAAAGTTGGAGTCCCAGACTTCCTGGCATTGATTTTTGGAAGTCCCAGGGCAATTTTTGGGAGTCTCTGACTCCCAGACTTCCCTTAATGCAAGCACTGTCTTGCTGTTCGAAATTTTAGAAATTATGATTTGCTAAAAAATTTACTGTTCGAAACTTTAGGACAGATTCACTTACAGCCAAAATTGACCTGGCTATCAGACGCTGTCAGACACTCGAAACGACAAAAAAAAGGACCTACACGACGAAAGAGTTTTCTTATTTGCTATGTGTGATTGGTGAACTGAATGTGAAACTGTATGAACTAATAAATAATTACCACACTGATGTTTATTTTCAATTCCATCCGATTAATTCTATATTGAATAATGTTTCTCATAACAAAACAATTATAATTATCCGGTACACTAATTAATCACCAGATAGATTTGTTCGGCACTCCGGGAATGTGCCACTTTCTTAAAATAGGCTAGCTTAGTCCACTGTCTTCTTACGTAAAAACCCTCACTGAGATACACAAGCTGACCAAAAAATACTTCAAAAGGTTACCGCACGTTTGTTCTTGTTTGAGCCAGTACAGAAACACAAAAGTCCCTTTCCTCAAAGGTGAAGTGTACGGAGTTTAAATGTGAAAAGCACAGACTGATTAGAATTTCTGCAGTTTTGAAGCGCAGTTTTCACACTGCTTGCTGACATAATGCATTCTGTTGGCGATATGCATAGACCCAGATCAGACCGCCCCGATACGCATATTGATCTTGTCTATGCTGGTCTCAAATGCCATGTCATTTCTATTGGAAAGGACTCATACATAAACGAACAGTGTGGACAACCAGATCTGAATGCATCCTAATCAAGATCAAAGATTTTAGCTCTACACCAAACTGAACTACGTATGCCTAACCTGTGAACTGCCATTATCGTTTTAAGCAATATTTCTTTCTTTAAAAAAAAAATGTATTGTCGTCAAAACTTATTGCAAGAATTATCTGTCATCAATATAATCCTTTCATTAGATCCCTGTTCAGACGAAAATGTCCCTTTGTGTATATGTGTAAGTCACATCAGAGTGCGAGATGCAGTCTAGTGTGCATGATGGTGTCCACTCAATTCACTGATTAGGTCATTGGTATAAAACCCTGTAATACATGAATTGCAGTCTCCAGCAAGTGCACAGACTGATCACATTTGTAACAAATGATTATGTTCATTTTGGCTTATTGGGACCTATCATCTCTGTTGGGACCATTACCTGTTCAAATAGGATGCGGCAATCACGCGGTCAGACAGGAAAATATTTTGCTGGAGGCGTTAATCCCCATGACGAAAACGTTTTCAGCGTGCTTATTGAAACCTTTGGCACGCTTAACTTAAATATTAGCGGCAGATCATATCGAAGGACACAGTGTACAGACGAGCAGGAATGACCCAGATCAGAATGCGCGGATGCACATGCTAATTTACAATTTTGCGTGTAGCGCTTTCTTACTATCGCACGTGTGTCACGCTTTGCAGAAATGATCAGATCAACTTTGGAATTCTGGTATAGCTGTCACACGACTTACCCAAATACCGGAATACTACCGAAATACCCATGAAAAATACAGGAATACCTCAGTGCTTGCACTAACTGTCGAATTCAGGAGGTCCAAGGACTTCCTAATTCTAATATCTGGAAGTCCAGGTAATCAAATTGTTTCTCTCACTTCCAAACATTTAACCTCGGGGCTCCATATTCTTAAATTCTCATTTATGGAGTAAAACTGCCATTTTCAAAAAAAAACAACATACAAATTCTTTCTAAATGCTTTTTATAAATGGTCAGATATCTTTAAAACTTGGGAGTCCCAGACCTCCTGGCACTGAATTTTGGAAGTCCCAGGGCAGTTTTTGGGAGTCTCTGACTCCCAGACTTCCCTTAATGCAAGCACTGAATACCTGTGAAGACACCAATACTGGCTTTATTTAAGAAATGAATATACTCGGAGGACGATCTTGAAAAAGCCCAGAGGCCAATTCCCTTAAATTGGTTTCATTCCCTTGTTCTCTGCAGAGTCTAATCTGGGTCTACGCTGCATAGGCCTATCTGTCACAATATTTAGGTTCTTTAAATTTTAAATACGTACCAGTTTCGTATGCATTTCTGACGAGAAAAGGCTCTATAAAATAAGTTTTATTTCTCCAGAAAAGGTTTCTTCCACGATTTCATGTGACGTACCGCTACAAGCACATGGTTTCTTAATGCGGGACAAGGGAAATATTGCTTTGTGACTGTTCATTTTCTGGGTATTTTAATGATTATAATGTTCTCAATATATACATAATGTAAAAGAATAACAGTACGTACTAATATTTTTTTATGCCCTGGTAAATGCGGCGTAAGGTCTTCACTCTTTAGGTTTTGCTGTTTAAAGGGAACTAATTGTATCTCATGGGGGTGGGGAGGGGGTGGGGTTGAGTGGGGGGTAACTTCCTATATATGGCATAGTACGGATGTGCGTGCCGAATGGCCCCCTTTTTCAGCGCTGCCAGGTATATGATTGGCCCCCTTTTTTCGACAAAAAGTATATGACTGACCCAGTTTTTCTTGATTGGTATATGAAAGGCCCCACTTTTTCTGACATCCTGGTATATGCACATATTTTTCACTCAGAGATTTTTGAGGCTGCTTGTTCTTTTGGTATTCAATGACTTGATTGCATATTTTGTCTAACTACCAGCAATAAATGGATACAAAAAATCAATGGGCAGTATATGAATGGGTCATTATTTCAGATGATCTAGTATATGAATGGGTCTGTTTTTTCAAAGGCCAGGTATATGAATGGGGTAGGTTTCGAAATACTGGCTCGCACACCTGTACCAAAATTACCCCCAAGTGAGCTGAAAGTCTTGTTGGTTGAAATGGTTTCTGCAGAACAAATTCACCGCAGACGTGGGGATGATCGTCGGTGCGCTAGTAAATAGACATGGCTATGTAAAGGTACAGAAAATGTCCCAGGGAAACGAAAATGGACCATCGGCGGAAATAAAAATAAAATCGGGAGATGGTACCTTTATTTTTATTTTGGTTTTCAAAAAAATTGGGTTGGTGCTGAAAAGAACCAGAAAATAAATAAAAAAATCTGGCCTGAATTTAATATTGATCTTCCAAAGGCCAGTCTTTGCGAAAACTGCAGGAATGTCTGACAAAACAGGCAAACTTCCGTTTTGTCCTGCAAAAAATTTCGGTCTGTCTGGCAGCTGTCTTGCAACACTTTTCAATCACCAAATTTTAATAACAGACATTTGTTTCATTTCATTTGCTTTTGACTTCACATTTTTGGGTAAAAATGGCACTAAAAATATCAGTTCTTATCAGTTTTTTACGGAGTCCAGTGATAGTGCCCCAACCTTTATGGGGTTTTCTAGTGCTTTTCGTACGTTTGTTCGGTTTGTGCTTGTTTCGATTTGTCGGTCTCCTCTTCCTCTTGGGGTCTGGGAAGGGCTGCGGTTTGTGATTGTGGCACTCCCTGGACTTTTCTCTTACCTTTTTTTCTTTTAGTTCAATAGCTTTCGAATTATAATCGATAATCAATCAAAACTTCCTGTCCAATTATTTTCAGTGATCGATCATAAAATATCCTATAATCGAACAACACTACCAAAGGCATTTGTTAGACATTGACAAAAGTGTGGACACAGATCAGATGCTGCATTCTGTAGCATCTGATCAGGGTCAGCACTGTTTACGAAAGTGCAGGAACTTTTGTAAACTGGCAATAAATAAAACAAAGCTGACACCCCTTAAATTTCAAATGGATCTGTCCGACGGATCAAGCCAAAGGAATTTTTGGGATATTGGCAAACCAGTGTAGACCCAGATCTTATGCCACAGAATGCGGCAACACTGTTTATTTAAAGTACAGGAAATTTTGCAAACTGACACCAAAGAAAATAAATCTAACATACCTTAAATTTTAAATTAATCTGGGCGGGCCCCCGTAGCCTAGTGGATAAGAGAGTTGACTCTTAATCCATTAGGTTTCTCACCGCTGTGGTTCGAGCCTCGCTCGGGTCATATGTGGGAAAGCCAAGTTCTGCTTACGGATGGTTAGGTGGTTTTTCTCCGGGTTCTCCGGTTTTCGCCCACCTTCGATGAACGATCGGCTCGATATAAGTGAAATATTCTTGAAAGGGCCGTAAAACCCAAATCAAAAAAAAAAAAAAAAAAAAAAAAATTAAATTAATCTGTCCTAAGGCATTTTGGATATTTGCAAACAGTGTAGACAGATCAGATGCAGAGTGCAGTCAGATAAGGGTCACCATTGTTTACTTAATATGCAGGAAGTTTTGCAAATGTACAAAAAACAAACAAGCAAGTCTGACATACTGACACCCCTTAAATTTAAAATTGATCTGTCCTAAGGCACTTTTGAGACATGTGCAAATAGTGTAGACCCAGATTGGACGCCTCAGAATGCTGTGGTCTTTAGATCTAATATAGCCTTGTTGTCAGCGTATCAAAGATTTTCTTGAAACAAAAGATATACCTTTTATGACCATTTAGGATTCCATTTAACATTTTACAGCCGTTCACTGACAATGTCAAAGGATCAACTGACCAATTTAATACACTAAAACAGGTAAAGATACTAACAAGATAATTAAAGCCTTATAGCTTATAGCACGTGTTTGCACACCTCACCATTCATAAATGGCCTAATGAAGATGATTAATGACATGGATCACAGCAAGTAAAAAAACTTGATTTAATGGAAAATGAAGCCAACATAGTTAACAAAACACATATTTTCTTGTTTCTTCTCTTCCTTTCTGTCTTCCTTATCCTACACACTAAAAATTATTTAAAAATATGATTATGCCAGTCATAGTTTATTATATTATTCATAGTTTTTCCTTTTTATATGTCCGTTTGACCATGATGTGGAGCAATGCATATTGTTTCAGGGTTACATTCCACCAAATTTAAGCAGAGTTATGGCCCTTTGAAAATTTCTGTAAATTTTTCATTTCCGGCTAACTACTCCTAGTTTACATCCGATTAAGCTGAAACTTGATTTATAGTTAGATCATGATCATTGATGTGGAGCAGCGCATATTGTTTCAAGGTTACAATCCTACAAATATTAGCAGTTATGCCCCTCTGCAAAGTTTGGTAGACATTTCGTTTCTGGTTAACTCCTCCTACAGTTTACATCCGATCAAGCTGAAACTTGATGTATAGTTAGACCATGGTGTGGATTACCGCATATTGTTTCGAGGTTACAGTCCACCAAATATTAGCAGAGTTATGCCCCTTTGAATATTTCTGTAAATTTTTAGCTCGCCGGGACTATGTCCTTGGAGAGCTTATGTTGTCACCCAGTCGTTGGCGTCTGTGTCCGCATTAGCACAATGTTTAAGTTTTCAAAGGTGTGCATAGTTTTTTAACTGTTTAAGGTACTGCTTTCATATTTGGCATACACCTACCTTAGGGTAAGACCTTTCAATAGCATACACCCCCATCCCCAAGTTAGACCTACATCCTTTATGTAGGTCAAGGTCAGTTCTTATTTGTCATTTATACCCATGTTTAAGTTTTGAAAAGTGTACATAACTGCTGAAGTATTCAAGATAGGGCTTTAATATTTGGCACACACCAGCCTTAGGGTTAGACCTTTCAATAGCACACACCTCTTCCTCAGTTTGACCTTCTGCCTAGGTCAAGATCAGGTCGTTTGAACCCATGTTCGAGTTCTGAGTTCAAGTTTTGAAAAGTGTTTGTAACTGCTGAAGTATTCAAGATGCGGCTTTAATATTTGGCCCACACCAACGTTAGAGTAAGACCTTTCAGTAGCACACACCCTTTCCTCAGTTTGACCTTCTGCCTAAGTGAAGGTCAGGTCATACTTTGTCATTTAAACCCATGTTTGAGTTCTGCGTTTAAGTTTTGAAAAGTCTTCGTAACTGCTGAAGTATTCAAGATGCCGCGTTAATATTTGGCCTACACTTACCTTAGGGTAAGACCTTTCAATAGTACACACCCCTTCCTCAGTTT
Source organism: Anodontia alba (assembly GCA_964016985.1). Lineage (NCBI taxonomy): Eukaryota > Metazoa > Mollusca > Bivalvia > Lucinida > Lucinidae > Anodontia > Anodontia alba. The sequence goes on along the minus strand of OZ024823.1, from coordinate 47,750,784 downwards.
GACCTTCTGCCTAGGTCAAGATCAGGTCATATCATACTTTGTCATTTACAGCTGTGTTAAAGTTTTGAAAAGTGTACATGACTGCTGAAGTATGTAAGATAGAGCTTTCATAAGGGAAGATGTTTCAATGGCATATACCCCATCCCTCAGTTTGACATGCTTCCGACATCAAAGTCAGGCCATACTCTGTCATTTACAACTATGTTTGAGTTCTGCATTTAAACCGTACTATTTGTAGATTGTTTTTTCTCTGATCAGCCCTTTCCGGCGAGCTGCGTTGTCTTCTGACAACTCCTGTTTGTTTCCCTGCTTACTCCTCCTACAGTTCACATCTGATCAAGCTGAAACTTGATTTATAGTTAAACCATGATGTGGATCAGTGCATATTGTTTCTAGGTTACAGTCCATCATATATTAGCTGTGCTATGCCCATTTGAAAATTCTATAAACTTTTTGTTTCTGGCTAACTCCTCCTACAGTTTACATCCGATCAAGCTGAAACTTGATTTATAGTTAGCTCATGATGTGACGCAGCGCATATTATTTCAAGGTTACAGTCCACCAAATATTAGCAGAGGTATGCCCCTTTGAAAATTTCTGTAAATTTTTTGTTTCCCACTTACTCTTACAGTTTACATCTGATCAAGCTGAAACTTGCTTTATAGTTAGACCATGATGTGGATCAGCGCATATTGTTTCTAGGTTACAGTCCACCATATATTAGCTGTGCTATGCCCATTTGAAAATTCTATAAACTTTTCGTTTCTGGCTAACTCCTCCTACAGCTTACATCCGATCAAGCTGAAACTTGATTTATAGTTAGACCATGATGTGATGCAGCTCATATTGTTTCAAGGTTACAGTCCACCAAATATTAGCAGAGTTTTGTTCCTTTGAAAATTTCGGTAAACTTTTCGTTTCCTGCTAATCCTCCTACAGTTTACATCCGATCAAGCTGAAACTTGATTTATAGTTAGATCATGATGTGGAGCAGCACATATTATTTTGAGGTTACATCCTTCAAATGTTAGCAGAGTTACGTCCCATTGAAAAGTTCGGTAAACTTTTCGTTTCTGGTTAACTCCTCCTACAGTTTACATCCGATCAAGTTGAAACTTGATTTATAGTTAGACCATGATGTGGATCAGTGCATATTGTTTCGAGGTTACAGTCCTACAAATATTAGCAAAGTTATGCCCCTTTGAAAATTTCTGTAAATTTTTTGTTTCCAGCTTACTCCTCATACAGTTTACATCTGATCAAGCTGAAACTTGATTTATAGTTAGAACATGATGTGGATCAGCGCATATTATTTCGCGGTTACAGTCCACCATATATTAGCAGTGCTATGCCCATTTGAAAATTCTGTAAACTTTTCGTTTCTGGCTAACTATTCATATAGTTTACATCCGATCAAGCTGAAACTTTGTAAATATTTACACTATGATGTGGAGCAGCGCATCCTATTATTTCGAGGTTACAGTACACCAAATATTACCAGAGTTGTGCCCCATGAAAAATTTTCATAAGCTTTTTGTTTCCGGCTAACTCTTCCTACAGTTTACATCCAATCAAGCTGAAAATTGATTTATTGTTAGACCATGGTGTGGAGCAGGGCACTCTCTCTCTCACCACAGTCTTCCTGAGCAGGCTTCCAAAGCAGTCTACCAATACTACATGTAAGTGCCCTTTTGTTCACTAGTAACAGACACTGCCCATCTAGAAAATGATGTTTGTGTTGTATTCTTTCCATACAAATGTTCACAACCAGTTTTATAATATTATTTCATAGGCCTACACGTACATAAAACACTGTTGAACAGGATTGTTAGTGAAACAATTATGGGGGAAATGGTTTGGGGAGATGGGTGGTGAAACGACCTATGAGGAAATGGTTAGGTGGGGTATGTGTCTGTGTGTGTGTGAAATGACTAAGGGTTGAAAACAGAGGCGTAACAACTGGAGGTGGGGGTGGGGTGGGGAGGGGGAATGACTAGGGGGCGGGGGGGAACATCTTAGTTGTGAAACACCTTAATACCAATCAAGAACTGGGCCTGGGTGAATTGCCTGGCTGTCATACCAGTTAGCTCATTTGGTAGAGCCGGCCTCGGTGGCTCAGTTGGATACGCCGTCCGACTGGAGACCAGGAGGTCGCGGGTTCAACCCCCGCCGAGGTCGGTAACATTCTTTCGTGGAGATTGATCATGAAATATTTTCTACGGTCATTCTCTCCCTTCCGCTGATTCAAGAAGGGCAGTTGTCAGTTTCTGGCGAAAAAATGTGCACAATACTGGTTAACCACTTAGAGGACTAAGCCTGCCCAGTAAACGTGTGGTTAGGTAAACTGACCGCGCTCGACATGACCCCATTGGGTTGACTGGGCCGTAAAACCTCAACACAAACATTTGGTAGAGTGGCTGACAGGTGAGCAGGAGGTCAAGAGTTCAAGACCTGCATGGGACACAATTTTCCTCTAGATTGTGATGACCTAGAAGAGCATGGTAGTTCAGTGGTTATTGCAGTGTGATCTAGGCCTGTATATTGATACCTGCATCACTCCAGGTGGCCAATACAATATGGTTTGCAATATGGCATGGTACTCAGTAAAATAAAAAAAAAACATATTAGATTAGGGTCTCAAAAAAAAAAAACTAAGTACTTACTCAGTGGCTCAGTTTGATGCACAACCGGCCTCGGTGGCTCAGTTGGATGCGCTGTCCGACTGGAGACCAGGAGGTTGCGGGTTCAACCCCCGCTGAGGTCGGCAACATTCTTTCGTGGAGATTGATCATGAAATATTTTCTATGGTCATTCTCTCACTTCCGCTGATTCAAGAAGGGCAGTTGTCAGTTTCTGGCAAAAGAATGTGCACAATACTGGTTAACTGCTTAGCCGACTAAGCCTGCCCAGTAAACATGTGGTCAGGTAAACTGGCCATGCTCGACATCACCCCATTGGGTTGACTGGGCTGTAAAACCTCAACACAAACAAACAGTCTGATGCACGTTCGATAGTTGGTTGGATCCCCACCGAGTCCGGCAGTATTTTTTCGGTAGATATTGATCTGACATGAAATATTTTCTATGGTCATTCTCTCCCTGCCACTGATTCAAGAAGGGTAGTTGTCAGTTTCTGGTGGAATAATGTGCACAAATACTGGTTAACTGCTTAGAGGACTAAGCCAGCCCAGGAAAAAGTGTGGATAAGTAAACTGACCGCGTGACCCTAACAGGTCGACTGGGCCTTAAAACTCGATTAGCTCAACCTCAAACTTACTCAGTCAATATGTAATTTCTGTAAAATTATGTTATTTAAATTGATTGCTAGATTTGTTATATTTGACCTAGCTTTTGCAAAAGTCTATTCATTTTGTGTAACCCTGATTACTCCAAGACCTTGGAATGCTAAGAGGCCAGTGCTTCTTTTGCTCATGACTCGCATTTCATATTGTCGGCCTTGGTGGCTCAGTCGGATATGCAACTGACTGGTGATCAGGAGGTCATGGGTTTGATCCTCACCAGGTCTGGCAACATTCTTTCATAGAGATTGATCAGGATATTTTTTCTACGGTCATTCTCTCTCGCTGATTCAAAAAGTTTCTGGTGAAAGAATGAGCACAAATACTGGTTAACTGCTTAGAGGACTAAACTTGCACAGGAAAAGTGTGGTTAGGTAATCTGCTTGATTCAACATGACCCTAATGGTTTCAGTGGGCCGTAAAACCGCAACTCAGTTAATCAGTCCTATGTCATTTTTGCAGTTTTTTGTCCCAAAAATTTATTGTAAGCTTTTTGTAGCTAATGCCGACTCGTGATCATGTCAATGGCTTTTAAATCTGGCACAAATTGGATACCATACAATATACCTATATATCTGTGAATTACTGGCTCTAAAGAAAAACCTTTTTTTTTTCTTTGCAAAAACTATCAATTTATTATATGAAATACAAGAACAACACCAAGCAGAAGGGTTTGCAAATCTCTTAGAGCTGCTGTGTTTACAAAGATCTGTAAACGTTTACACAAAGTTTGAAACAGAAGTGATTTAAGTTTATACAAAGCTTTTCTGTCTGAAATATTGTCATGAACAGTTTTGTTTGGGATGCCCCATGTGCTTCATTCATATCCAATATTGCTGCTCAGATCAAGTGCCACAATTTTGAGGAGTCATCTCAAAGATAAAAGTTTTCTGCTGAATCAAAGTTTATTTGCTAATCTACATGGTAGAAATACAGAGCTTCATGCACATTCTTGTATACTTTCACATGGTGTCTTCTGGTTGATTATATATACCAATTTGAATAACTTTTCCTTATTTGCTAGTTTGTAATCTTGCTGACTTCTAATAGCACCAAAAGCATATAAATTTGGTATTGCAGGTACTCAGTGAAGTAGGCCACAAAATATGGCTTGCTGCAAAAATGACGGTCTTCTGAATACTTTTCTTATCTGGAGCCATCCTGTATTCTTTTGTCTGCTGTTAACCCTTGTCCTGCTGAATAAATTCACGCCCACTTCTAATTTCCAGCCAATCAGATTACTTGATCCGGATTGTTGCTATAAATTCACATACTTAATGGCAAACAGTGCAGATCCAGATCAGTTGGCTTTTAAGATCCAGATCAGTTGGCTTCTTTAGAAGCCAACTGATCTGGATCTACACTGTTTGCAAAGGTGGGTTATATCCGGGTTCAGCAGGACAAGGGCTAATAAAACATTCATTAACTCATTTATGCCAAATGGATTCCTCTGCCTCAACTATTTGGACCAGTCTATTTCCAGTATTAGGGATGTCTGTGTAGTTTTTATTATTGCCATGTTTTATAGAAATTCAAATATTTAATCCAAATCGTGTAGACCCAGATCAGATGCTGCATTCTTGGGTCTATACTGTTTGCTAGTGTCCCTTTTATGGGACGCTAGGCATAAATGGGTTGAAAAATTTCTTCTCTCCTCTCTGTCTTACATTTATCCTACATTAATCATTAAAATGGTAATAATTAACATTTTGATCTGCTTGTAATTTTCAGAGAAAATAGGGCTTGACATTTTGTGCGAATTTTCTGTCTAGCAGATGATTCACATGAAATTTTCTCTGAAAAATAAAATAAAATTTAGAATGTCATTTGCTACAACTTGCTTAACACTTTAAAATAATTTCTTTAGGAGCTCTTGTGTTTTATTTCAGTGTCCCAGCCAAGGACAGTGTAGTATTTATTAACAGTGTGGTATGATGGATATGTCAAGTCCCCCTGGAGCTGTCAGCTCACCAGATTTGACAGCTCCCGGTAACCTGGAAATACTTGCTCACACAGCAGCCTCCCAAGCTTCTGATCTCCATGGAGCAGGAGAAAACCCTTCTTTTCCAGGTAAGACATCACATTTTCCAGAAGTTTCATTTGAGCTCACTTCATCTAAACAAACTTAGGAAGAGCTGTTGTCACTCAGGCATCAGTGCATGTGTTATTGTATGGGTAGCTGAACTCCTACCCTATAGCAACAGATAAGGCGCTTTTTTCATCCGAAAAATGCTGATATCTTTCTTATTTCTCGACAAAAACATATGTTGTGGGTACTCATTAGAAGCACCTCGCTGAGGTGCTTCTAATGAGTACCCACAACACATGTTTTCATTGAGAGATAAGAAAAATATTATGTGGATACCCCCTCTTATCTGTAGCTATGCTACCCAGGGTTTTCAGTGTCCCCTAAAGTACCTTGTGAGAGAGACAGATGTCCCCAGGAACTTGTGTATTTTCTGTTAAGTTCATAAAACTGTTCCTCAAAACCAAAATGTCCCCTAAAATAACTGCCGCTAGAGACATGTGTCCTCTGAAATAAAATTTGAAGGGAAAACACTGCCTACATCAGTGTTAGTTTTACATTTAGGCTTTATAAATTCTTATTTTTCTTCAGCTGTACCTAAGTATTTGGACAGACTGTCCTGAGCAAACAGTGTAGATCTAGATCAGAATTAGATGCTATAGAACATAGCATCTGATCAGGGTCTTCACTGTTTGCCCCTCATTAAGCTTTTTGTACCCACATCAGCTGCTAGCAAAACTAGATCTGTTCAATTTTAGAACTAGTATAGTGAAGAGTTATGTTATCTGAATACTTAGGATAAATACCGTATTAGACCTAATTACTGCACTTTGTGCTTAAGTATTTCAGATTTACTGGAAAAAAAAAATGTAGCAAAATATCTTCCTTATAAAGGAATATGAGCAGAAGATTTCCTGAGGGGCATATTTAATGATGCTTATGTGATATATGTTCTGATTTTGTTCATAAAAGCATATGTTGTGGGTACTCATCTGAATTGCCTCGACTTGTCGAGGCAAGTCAGATGAGTGCCCACAACATATGCTATTATAAAGATGTAGATAATATTACACAGGCTGCAATCTGAAGCCTATGAACTTGCTTGACTGTGTGCTTATAGAGATATGTCCGGTAATTAGGTCAAATACGGTATGTTAATTATTAAGATGAATGTATCAAGGTGGAGTGTTTGATGATACATCTGGGATAGTTTTATAAGTTTCTCCATAAAACGTGTTGTGGGTACTCATTATTAGAAATGCTTTGGCAAGGCATTTCTAATGAGTACCCACAAATTATGTTTTTGTAGAGAAATCATCCCAGAAGTATCATCAAATATTTCTCCTTAACAAGTTCTCTGACCCTATTTCATTGCAGGCTTCCCGGTGCTAAAACTGAATGAGAATAGTCCTCTCAGCCTGCCGTTGTTATATCCACATATCAAACTGGAGGGTCAGCCAGGAGGACCAATGCTGAGCCAGGCTCAGATACAGAAAATCTTTGGAACATCAGATCTGAAAGGAGAAAGTGAAAAAAGGGCATCTCCACTCAGCATAATTCCAACAACATTCAGCGACCCAGGACAGCCTAGTCCTGCGGCGCCCTCACATACGTCTCAGATATTGCATTATGGGACGTCAAACGTAGCAGGAGATGCTATGCTTAGTGCTATAAATTACAATGACAATGAAATTCTTCATGATGGTGGTTTTGATGTGACAGGGAATCTTGGTAATCTAGATGATGGTCTTCTAGGTGGAATGAATAATCCAAGACTTACAGAGAATACATCCGGTCACTCGTTTGATTTGTTTGATGGTGAGGGTGACTCCCTGAATATGGAGGCATTCTCTCCAATCATGTCAGATTCCGGAGGATTAAGTACGGCAAACACAATTACAGAGGCTAATGAATCCAGTTCTTCAGGTAATTAACATAAAAGGGTATTCCATTGCTCCAGGTAGTGTTGGGAATCGATCAAACCTTCATAGTCAGTCATTGGTTTTGTAAATGCGACTGATCATCGATTAAAACAGTGAACCCTTGTTACAATGACAGCATTTGTTCCCAAAGATATTGCCATTAAAATGAATATGCTGTTGTAAAGAATTCTCAATGAGTATAATGATATGCAACAAATTCATGTTTGATATAATTTCTTTATAAACCATATTAAACCATATGTTTTGAATATTTGTTAGAATTGCCTTGGTGAGGTGATTCTAACAAATATCCAAAACATATGTTGCTTGAAGTATTGAATTATAATACTACTGTATAATTTCTGATTAACTGTCACCTTTTGAGAGAGTATTTTAATGTCGGCATTTGTCTCGATGACACATTTCTCCAGGGTGCAGCTCAGTTTTGTTTAATTTTTATAACACTACTTTCCATGCTAGTCAAATTGTCAGTATAACGAATTTTGTCGTCGTAATGAGTGTTGGTATAATGAGGGCTGACTGTAGTCCACTTTTAGAAAATCTATTCATTCTATTCATTCTTATTTTAGTCCTCTTCCAGGTATTTATTCATAGCTCCAGATGGGATAAGAGGGGTATCATGCTTATTTCTCCATGAAAACATATTCGTGGGTATGCATTAGAAGTGCCTCAGTGAGGCCTTTTTTATGAGTACTCAGTTGGGTGAGGAAAAGGTGTTGTGTATATTACGTCACCAGGGCATCCAACTGATATTGACTTACAGTTGGGCAAGGCCTGCTATCCTTGCAGCAGGTAAGGGCAGAGGGGGAATTTTTTTATTGCTTCTGTTTCTTCACTGTCATTCATTTTCTTTTCTTCCTTGTCCCTCTCATACATCTTTTCTACTATCTCTTCTATCTCTCCTCTCCCTTTCTCTGGGAGATTATACAAAATGACCCACAAGGGTTGACGTGTTGTTAAACCCTCAACACGATCAATCTTATGAGTACTCACAATGTATGTTTTCATGAAGAAATAAGAAAAATATTAGCACTTTTCTCTTGAAAAACGGTGTCTCCTTTCAGGCTATTTTATCAAATTTCTTCACCTTTATTGTCCCCCGCCTTTTCGAAGAAAAGCGGAGGGACACTGTTTTTGGCTTTCTGTGGTGCGTGGTGCTTTGTGCGTGGTCCCGAATTTTTAGTAGGTATCTTGTCCCCTTAAATCCTCCCACAGTTTTTGTTCGATCCTTTTGAAACTTTACAGGTGCTTTAAGGATGGTCTGTAGATATGCATGTGTTTTTTTCAGAATCCTGAAATTATTTTTTATCACTTCTTACACATTTTGAACTTAGACATTTTTTGAGTTCTAATATTACAGAAGTCTATAGGGAGTAGGTAACTCCTCCCACAGTTTTTGGCCGATCCTTTTGAAACTTTACATGGGCTTTTAGGATGGCCTGAAGATATGCATGTGGATTTTTCAGAATCCTGAAATAATTTTTTATCACTTTTTCTGCATTTTTAACTTAGACATTTTTTGAGTTCTAATATTACAGAAGTGTATAGGGAGTAGGTACCTTGTCGCCTTTACTCCTCCCACAGTTTTTGGCCGATCCTTTTGAAACTTTACGTGAGCTTTTAGGATGGCCTGAAGATATGCATGTGGTTTTTTCAGAATCCTGAAATAATAATTTTTTATCAATTTTTCCGCATTTTTAACTTAGACAATTTTTGAGTTCTAATACTACAGAAACGTATAGGGAATAGGTACCTTGTCCCTGTAACTCCTACCACAGTTTTAAGCCGATCCTTTTGAAACTTTACAGATGCTTTAAGGATGGTCTGAAGATATGCATGTGGTTTTTTCAGAATCCTGAAATTAGTTTTTGTCACTTTACACATTTTAAACTTAGACATTTTTTGAGTTCTAATATTACAGAAGTGTATAGGGAGTAGGTACCTTGTCCCCTTAACTCCTTCCACAGCTTTTGGCCAATCCTTTTGAAACTTTACATGGGCTTTTTGGATGGCCTGAAGATATGCATGTGGATTTTTCAGAACCCTGAAATAATTTTTTATCACTTTTTCCGCATTTTTAACTTAGACATTTTTTGAGATCTAATATTACAGAAGTATATAGGGAGTAGGTACCTTGTCCCCTTAACTCCTCCCACAGTTTTTGGCCGATCCTTTGAAACTTTACATGGGCTTTTAGGATGGCCTGAAGATATGCATGTGGTTTTTTCAGAATCCTGAAATAATTTTTTATCACTTTTTCCGCATTTTTAACTTAGCCATTTTTTTAGTTCTAATACTACAGAAGCGTATAGGGAGTAGGTACCTTGTCCCCGTAACTCCTTCCACAGTTTTAAGCCGATCCTTTTGAAACTTTACAGTTGCTTTAAGGATGGTCTGAAGATATGCATGTGTTTTTTTCAGAATCCTGTAATTATTTTTTATCACTGGTTTCCTGCTTCAATACTTAGGTAAGTGATACAGGACCAATTGTCCTCTGGTTAACTTAACCATTTTTAACACCTCAAATAAAAATAAGGCGGGGGACATAAATTCTTTATGGAATTTGCTTGTTGAAATGTAAAATGAACCAGATAGACGCTTAGTATTTCATCTTTTACAACTTGCCTATTAAAGTAAAAAGTGAGAAAAAATATGTTTCTAAAAATAGAATTTTCCCATTGGTCGACTTTGAAAAATTTTTTTGATCTTAGTATTTTATCTTTTACAACTTGCCTATTAAAATAAAAAGTTAGAAAAAAATGTTTCTAAACATAGAATTTTCTGATTATTTGACTTTAAAAACCATTTTCAGTCACAAGAGGCAAAAATGACTGATGATCAATTATAATCGATCATTGGCGGTAACACTAGGTCCAGGTAAGAGAAATATTCAGAAAATATATTTCTCCACAAAAACTTATGTTATTGGTACCCATTGGCACTTCTGTTGAGAATATACTTTGTGGAGAAATAAAGAAAAAAAAAAACAACATTTTATTTGAAAAAAGTACATCATCTGGAGCTAATGATTTTATTATGCCCCCAGCTTTGATTCGAAGTTTGGATGGCATATTGCTTTGGACTCTTGATATATTAATCAGTCTCTAGTTGTCAGGAATAATTTAATTGCTGTAAGGCAACAACTACAAGGCAGTGACATGCTTTTCTGTAGGCATTTATTGTTATTCTTGAACTAAATTGACAATTCATAGTTGTAGATAAGAGGGCTAACCAGATAAATATATTTCTTGTTTTCCCCATGAAAACATACATTGTGGATACTTGTTAGAAGTGCCTCATTGAGACACGTTTAATGAGTACCCAAAAAAACATTGTTGTGTTCTTTTAATGAGTCCCCACAACAAATGTTTTCTGGAGAAATAAAGCTATCAGTACTTTTTGATTGGGAAAAAAAAAGCTCCTTATCTAGAGCCACATGTCTGACTGACACACTAATTAGTGTTTATTTGCTTTGATGTTGTAGATGAGGCTGTTGTTAATACCGTATTCAATCTAATTACCGCACATACCCCTTTAAGCACACAGTCAAGCAATTCCATATTCTTCACATTACAGCCGACCTCGATGGCTCAGTTGGATGCGCGTCTGACTGGTGATCAGGAGGTTGCAGGTTCAACTGCCGCAGGGTCGGCAACATTCTTTTGTGGAGATTTGATCATGAAGTATTTTCTACGGTCATTCACTCCATTCAAGAAGATCTGATTTCTGGGGAAAGAATGTGCACACTACTGGTTAACTACTTAGAGGACAAAGCCTGCCCAGTAAAAGTGTGGTTAGGTAAATTGAGCGTGCTCAACATGACCCCATTGGGTTGACTGGGCCATAAAACCTCATCACAAACAAACAAACAGCCAGTGTACTTTTAATCTACTTCATTATAAAGGCATATGTTGTGGGTATCCATTTGAATTGCATCGACTTGTCTATGCTATTCAAATGAGTACCCACAACATATGCTTTTATAAAGAAAATCAGAAAAACATACAAAAACATTGCATAAGCATCATTTGATAAGTCCTTCGCTGTTCTTTTCCTTTTAAGTGTAACCTTAGTATAATTAGTTACATATTTTACCACAAGTTTTCCCAGTATTTTTGAAAAAACCAAAGCGCACAGCGTGGAAATTAGGTTGAATACAGTAAGTGAATTAAATATTATCATTACTTGGCAAAAATGAAAGAAAATACACCTTAATAGGACTTTTGTGACTCCTGACACACAAAGACTTCTGAGAAGAGGTGTATTCTAAAAGGAAAGAATTTGCTCTCCCTAGGAGCAAATTCTTTCCTTTTAGAGTAAACCGATACCCGCTCTCTTATCTAGACTTATACCTCAGTCCCTGATGCTAGGTAAGCAGTGGAGACATGAGTCCCTAAGAACTCTAAGTGTATCCAGTCCTTTTAAACAGTCAAGAGCATAACTTCTAAAGGTTAAAATTTTGAGAAGATTTTGTAAAGTTAAAATGAAACTATAAAATAACCTCCCTTTCAGAATGTAAGTGTTCACTTTCCTTTGGCTGAATGTTTTAACTTATAAAGTTTATTTCTCAAATCTGTTAATATTTTGAAAATAACCTAAATTTATAAATTAAAAAGTATATTTTTTACATTAACTTCAAAGGCCCTGTGTACACATTTCTAGGCAGTGTGTACAAAACTTTATTGCTTGATCAAGTTACGTAACTGATCTTTCATACAAAATTAACAACTTGCCCATGAAAATTGTTGTAAGTCTACAATCAGAAGGTGAAAAAATTGCACAAATCAAAAAAAAAATGAAGCAAGTTAAATCCACAAAATGTAGCAAAATAGTTAACACTTTTGAATTAAAAAAAATAACTTGTTAGGAGTTATGCTCCTGACTGTTAAGTAGTTGTTGCCAGCTCATCTATTTGTCTTCTTTTTCTGTTTAAAGCTGACTTGTCTTCTAAAGATGAAAAGAAGAAACCGAAGAGCAAAGGGAAGTCACCCAAAGGTCAAGGTCATTTGTCTCCTGGGAAACAAGGGGCGATGGAGTGTAATCAGTGTCACAAACTGTTCAATAATTCTAGTGCCTTGGCTAAGCATAAATTAACCCACAGTGAGGAGAGAAAGTTTCTGTGTACAATATGTGAGAAAAAGTTCAAACGACAAGACCATTTGTAAGTTGATAAATAATCTGGCTCCCAGATATGTGACTGTCCTAAAATTTCTTACACTAAACTTTTCTGCACAGTTGTGTATGCAAATAGTGCAGACTCAGATCAGACTGCTCATTAAGGGACAGTCTGATTAAGGTCCATTGTGTTTATTGATCCATAAATTATTTTTTAAACTTAGCACATAAAAAAAAAAAAAAAAAATAAGCAAAGGATGGAATTGTGTTGAAAATTTTTAGGACATTTACTGCGGGTTCTTTTAGGAATGGAAATAATAGTAGCGCTCATAACTCAGTTGACTGCCGGCCTCGGTGGCTCAGTTGGATGGGCCGTCCGACTGGAGACCAGGAGGTTGCAGGTTCAACCCCCGCCGAGGTTGGCAACATTCTTTTGTGGAGATTGATCATGAAATATTTTCTACGGTCATTCTCTCCCTTCCGCTGATTCAAGAAGGGCAGTTTTCAGTTTCTGGCGAAAGAATGTGCACAATACTGGTTAACCGCTTAGAGGACTAAGCCTGCCCAGTAAACGTGTGGTTAGGTAAACTGACCGCGCTCGACATGACCCCATTGAGTTGACTGGGCCGTAAAACCTCAACACAAACAAACAAGCAGTTGTCAGTTTCTAGCGAAAGAATGTGCACAATACTGGTTAACCGCTTAGAGGGCTAAGCCTGCCAAGTTAACGTGTGGTTAGGTAAACTGACCACGCTCGACATGACCCCATTGGGTTGACTGGGCCGTAAAATCTCAACACAAACAAACAAACTCATTTGACCTCCATTGCAGTAAGACAAATCTAATGAGGTCCAATCTATGCACAGTCTGTTTGATGGCCAGATGTGTTAGACAAGAAATTGTTCAGTCTGGCAAAAATTCAGACAGACAGACTTCTTCGATGTTCCTGCGTATTCCGAAACTCCCAGGACAAATGATGAACAACATAAGAAAATAGCCCTCATGCCATATATGAACAGCTGAGGCCTGGATCAGCATGTGGAGCTGTACAGTCTGACCAGGGCCTTCTCTGCTTTTTAATATACAGTCAACTTTTGTTATCTCGAATTCCAAGGGACTCTCTGAAACACTTCGAGATATCCATACCTCGACATATCAGTGTTGCGGAAGTGAGGAAAAAAAAAATAATAAATCGAACAACCACATTTAACAAATGAATATGTAATTTGATTCCTGAAGTTAGAGATATATTGAAAATATTGTGGAAAAGAGGAGAAATTGCTCCTCAGGAGCAATTTCTCCTCTTTTCCACAATATTTTGTTACCTGTTCTTAGATTGCCATATTAAAACAGGGACCAGAATTTCACTTCGATATAAGCGGTAATTCCAGATAAGCGAGGTCGAGATAACGAGGGATGACTGTATTCTACAAAACAGTTTTTCTATGAGCAGGTCATGAAGACCCTGATCAGACTTTGAATGCACAAGTTTATCTTGGCCTTCATTGCTCACTTACAGAATAAGGATCTTTTCCTTGAGTGGCACGCCATGTTTTTTTTTGTGGACATATAACATAAATAAACCAAAATTGTGGAGGTAAATTTTGATATTTTTCTGACATCTTCAAGAAACTCTATTTTGGGTACTCTGAGGCAATTCTAATCATTACTTATAACATTCGTTTTCAAGGGGAAAACAGTGAGCCTAAACATGAAATAATGAACCTTTTGTTTGAGCAGTGTCTGTCCAAATATTTAGGTTGACATTGGTAGAAGAAAGTAGTTCCCTGTATATTTCTTTTTCTTTTTCAGAAATGGCCATTTAATGACTCATCGAGATAAGAAACCATATCAATGTACAGTTCCTGGTTGTAATAAAAGTTATTGTGATGCTAGGTCTTTACGTAGACATCTTGAAAACCACCATCAACACACCACGGAACAGATTGCCTCCGAAATGGTGAAGGCTCAAAGTACAGCAGCAGAAGTCCTCGCCGAGGTGGCCCAGTTGCCTCCACAGCAATCTAGTGCTAGTAACCAAAAATCTTCCAGTGACTCTAATAATAGTGCTATTCCAGAAACATTGACTGGAGCAAACAAGAGTTCAAATACACCACCATCAAATGTGTATAGTAAGTCACACTATGTGTCAGTGTCTGCAGGAAATGGTTCCACAGTGACAGGTAGTGCAGTTACAAGTCCACAGCAGCAGCATTCACAGCTGTTCCAGTATGAGCTAATGGTACAGCAACAAAAACAGCAGCAACAGCAGAATGAGCAGCAGCAGCAGCAACTAAAACAGCAGCAGCAGGAAATACAGCAGCGGGATCAAAGACAAAAACAACAAGACCAACAGGAGTTGAAGGTAATGAAGCCATCACTTTGATAAGTTACAAAAAAAAGCAACCAGGTGTTGAGTGGTTAGTGTTTCTGACTTCTGGGCACAGTTGTTCAAAACTAACGATGTCGTTAGTTAACATATCGTTAAAACTTTGATCATTATACCCCCGGCATACGAAGTATGCAGTGGGGGTATATAGTTTTTGTCTTTTCTGTGTGTCTTTCAGTCTGTTAACATTTATTTTCCCTCAAAGATATCTCAGGAACTACTTTACCTAGAAACTTGAAATTTTGTACATGTGACAAGTATGACTAATTGTATTGTGGGAAAGAAAATAAGGGCCATGGGGCCAGGTCCCTTAGAGTTATTTCCCTTTGTTGTTCTGGCTATACTGATGGCCATGGCATTTATTTGTGTCAAAGATATCTCAGGAACTACTTTACCTAGAAACTTTAAATTTTGTACACATGACAGTATGACTAGTTGTATTATGGGAAAGAAAATAAGGGCCATGGGGCCAGGTCCTTTAGAGTTATTTCCCTTTGTTGTTCTGGCTATACTGATGGCCATGGCATTTATTTGTGTCAAAGATATCTCAGGAACTACTTTACCTAGAAACTTTAAATTTTGTACACATGACAGTATGACTAGTTGTATTGTGGGAAAGAAAATAAGGGCCATGGGGCCAGGTCCCTTAGAGTTATTTCCCTTTGTTGTTCTGGCTATACTGATGGCCATGGCCAGGAGTATTAGTGAGCATATGCTCACTTCATGGTCTAGCTAAATATGGCATATATGCTAATATTTTTGCTGAAAAAAAAATGTGAGTAACTTTTGCATTTGCAAAAGCTACTCACATTTTTTCAGCAAAAATACCTGTGAATTAGATGTTGTACTTACCAGAACAGTTAACATTTTGAGCCACAAGCTCGTTAAACCAACAATGTTGGGAGTGTGAGGGGGGTGGGGGTTTGGTGGTGCGAAGATGTCATGTATCGTACGTCGCCGGGGCGTTCAACTGATACTGACTTACAGTTGGGCAAGACTTACTATTCCTTGTAGCAGGTAAGGGTATAGGGTGAATGTTTTTATTTCTTCTGTTTCTTCAGTTTCATTCTTGTTACTCTTTTTTCCCTGTCCCTCTCTTTCATCTCTTCTACTATCTCTTCTATCTCTTGTCTCCCTTTCTCTGGGAGATGACATAAAACAACCCACAAGGGCTGACGCGTCATTTAACCCCAACACACTCAATAACCCAACTTTGCTTTGAATAACTGGGCCCTGATCACAGTCACTGGTTCGAGTCCTGCTGGAGGCAGAATTCAGCTCATGACTGTATGGCAGTTCATTGTGCAGAGTCTTTCATTATCATCCTTGCATCATATCTGTATGACTTAAATAATATTAACTCTTGTCCTGCTGAACCCGGATATACCCTGCCTTTGCAAACAGTGTAGATCCAGATCACTTGGCTTCTTCAGAAGCCAACTGATCTGGATCTGCACTGTTTGTCATTAAGTATCTGAATTTGTATGAACAACTTGGATCAAGTAATCTGATTGGCTGAAGATTACAAGTGGACATGGCATGTTAATTAATTCAACATGACAAGGGTTAAAAGGTATATAAAACACCGTCATTTTCATCATCATCATCAAACAAAAGAATTCATATTTTTCTTATTTCTCCATGAAAATGTATGTGATAGGTACTCATCAGAACACATATAGTGAAGCACTTCTAATGAGTACCTACACTATATGTTTTCTGATGATTATCATACTTTACATTTTTGTGGAAAATTGAGCAAAAGTTGCAAAACTCTGACCATAATTCTGATCTGTCCAGATTTAGAGAGGACTTGAGAAAGAGGAGTATTGAATATTTTTTTTCTCTTTTTTCCAGGAAAACTTACAGTGTGGGTACTTGCTAAAACTGAGATTCTAATGTGGAGACCTGGGCCCTGTTGTTCAAAGCTAACGACGTCGTTAGTTAACGATTCGTTAAAATTTACATTGAGTGATATGCAAATATGCTGAACTTTTTTGCTGAAAAAATGTGAGTAGCTTTTGCAGTGCAAAAGCTACTCACATTTTTTCAGCAAAAAATAGCAGGGTATTGTATATTTAATCCACTAAAACAGTTAACGAAATGACCCTTAACGAGCTCGTTAAGCTAACGACGCTTTGAACAACTGGGCCCAGGAGAAAATTATGTCTGAATTATCATAAAGTACACTTCTTTAAGTCCTCTTGGACTTAAGTTAACCCATTGAAGACTGTTGAAGCCTAAATGGGTAACTGACAAACAGTGCAGACCCAGATCAGCATCTGTTGAGGGTCTCCACTGTTTGCAGATAGTTCAACATTTTTTCTGTAGGAATCTCTAGATCATATAGCCTGACATACCTAAAATGGAAAATAGACTCATCCAATATATAGTGTGAGAGAGTTTTTTCAGTCTTTAATAGGTTAAGAGGAATTGATACACAATTGCCAAAATTGTTTTGTTCCCTTCTGAAAGGGGTCTACTCTAAAAGAGTAGAACCCTTTCCAGAAGGGTATTGGTGCACAGAAAAGCAAACAGGAAGTGACAAAACTTGTTGCCTTTGTAAAAAATGGTGAAACATGTACCACGTGTATTCTTTCACATTAAGATTTATTTTGGTCTCTTCAGGTTAACTTGATACACGAAGGAATAAAAGCAGCAGTCCAAGCCAAACAGCAACGAGAACAACAACAACAACAACAACAACAACAACAGCAGCATATCTTAAGCTCCTCACCAAAGTCCAACTGGCAGGACCAGAGACATTTGGTGCAGAACAGTTATGGCTCCCACCCTGGGTCGGCCTTACAGAGCCCTAGCAGTGGGGAGCAGTCGCCTGGGTATACACCCATGAGCCCCTTGGCTGGAGGTGCACAACCACAGAGCCCAATCAGGTCACCAGCTCAGTTATTGTATAGTGCCCAACAAGGAACGACATTGGTGCAGTCAGGGAACCATTCAAATCAGAATCCTGTAGATTCATTACCGTAAGTCTTACATCATAGCAAAGTGTGTCACAGGAAAAGTCAGAACAAAAAGTGTCTTTAACCTTTACCACTCTCTTGGCATTTTCAGCAGATGACAAATTGATGATATTTTTCTTATTTTTCCCTGAAAACAGGATTTGACATTTCATGCAAATTGTCTCCTAAGGAGACAATTTGCATGAAATGTCAAAACAGGATCTGACATTTCATGCAAATTGTCTCCAAAGGAAGGAGACAATTTGCATGAAATGTCGAATCCTGTTTTCCGGGAAAAATAAGAAAAATATTTCAAAATGTCGTCTGCTGAAAATTTTTCCCAGAGTGCTTAGCGTTAAAAATGAAAAAAAAAAAAGTCATAATAACAAAATATAACAGAAGCACTCTCTAAGCTTTTGAGTTTTCTTATAGAATTGTTTTGTTAGCTGAAGAATCATAAAATGATGAATGATTTAAAAAATATAGAAGGACATAGCTACAGATAAGAAAAGGTATCAGGTAAATATTTTTCTTATTTCTCCAGAAAAAGCTATGTTGTGGGTACTCATTAGAAGTGCCTCTGAGAGGCACTTCTAATGAGTACCAACAGCATAGTTTTCATGGAAAAATAAAGAAACAGTATTTGTTGGTTGGAAAAATCACCTTTTCTGGAGCTGTGGATGGGACTTATAATAGGGTACCAAAGCATCTCTAAGGTCTTAAATATATACATTAGAGACAATTTTTTTACCATAAATATTCATTCTTTGCTTCCCCTAGGTTAAGAATGACGATATGAAGTAGAATTGCACTTGGTTGTAGACAATGTTTCATGTTTTGAAATTACGTCTTTTATTCCATTACAGAGAGGATATTGTTAAACCGATATCCTGTAACATCTGTCTGAAGAGATTTAAGACACTTCCCGCTCTCAATGGACATATGAGACTGCATGGGGGCTACAGTGTTAAAAAGGTGAGTGGCTCAAGTTAATACACGTCCATCTCATGTTGGACATTTAATGATGTACAGGGATTGGCATATAAAAGGTAAGTCTGAAGATATTTGAAGCATTCTTTGCTAGTGGTTTGCTGATTAATCAATTTTATTGCATAAAAAGCAGTGTCCCACGTTATTAACAGCCATGCATTAACCGGCGAAAAGCTGTGTATTAACAAGGCAATTCATGCGCTGTTAATGCACGGCTTACGCAACTTTCAATATGATCATACCAGGGCCACAGATTTGCTGCCATTACGAGATGTGTACTCCCCGGCCCTAGAATGAGCATAATCTGCGGAAATTGCTTTCGCGAAATATGGATGAAAAGGGGAAACAAAATAGTGCAAGAAATAATGCAAGATGTAACAAATGTTTTCAGTTTTTATGCAATAATAGCGATCGAACATGTTTTTGCAATGCATTAACATTCACCAGGTCCCTTGGGAGATGTTGAAAACCATGGCCTCCGGCCTCGGTTTTCAATACCTCCCTCGGGACCTGGCGAATGTTAATGCATGAAAAACCATGTTTGATCCCTATATACTCAACGGTTACTTGTTTAAGGCAAATGAGCACATAACTGATCCTGATTGTCCATAATGGATTAAGCTTTTGTCTCTATATACATGGTAAATTCTTTTTATACTACGGTTAGTATCCAGAGAAAAGTTGTGTTCATTGCACAACCTGTAATTATAGCCAGTTCAAAATGTATAGATTATATAGAAAGATGACCATTTATGGTCATTTTTCTATATAATCTATACAGTTTGCCAACAAGCTTCCAGTTCTGTTATATTCAAAACCAAGTAATATCAAACAACACTGAAAATTTCTAGTAGTTTCTTTGATAAATGTTTAGTAACTTGCATAAGCTGAAGATTGACCCATAAAATTAAGCCGAATTCAACCACTTGTCTTTAGTTCAGTAAACATATGATGGTGATAGTTGTGGTGATGATGTTCTGCGGTTTTAGGGGACTTTCAACAGTATTTCATTACGGGCTGGCAGTGTGCATGCTTTTGTATAAAATTGCATTATAGGTCATCCATACACACTTAGAATAGCTGTGTATCATAAGGCATTCCCTGTCATTAAAGTACATGTCATGTATGAGCTTGCATAGCTGCGGATAAGAGGAGTATCTGGATAAACATTTTTTTATTTAATTTCTGCACAGAAACACATACTGTGGGTACCAATTGAAAAGGACCTCTTATCTGGAGCTCTCAAGTTGCTAGGTGTATTAATGATTGAAAACATTTTCACAAGATCACTGGAATTTAAATCCGTAATTCCTAAATTTAAGTCAAGAGTCACCCAGACTACAGCAGACATACAAGGTTTGATGGTGGCTCAGATAGTAAAAAGGCAAATCTACCTAGTGTCACTTGAAGAAAACGAAAATGAAATGGCTGACCACAAAATAATGTATTTACCCTGAATGTTCAGACAGGCAGGCCTGTGAAAGCAGAATAGACCCAGATCAGATGCTTCAGAATGCAGCATCTGGTCAGAGTCTACACTTTCACTGATCCAGCAGTTTTTAGACAAATCACCAGGGCCCAGTAGTTCAAAACTTAACGAAGTTGTCAGCCAATGTGATGTTAAAATTTCTGTTTTGAAATATGGCAAATACAATGATATTTTTTGCTGCAAATATGTGAGTAGCTTTTGCATTGCAAAAGCTACTCACATTGTTGCAGCAAAAATATCAATGTGTTTTTATCGCACCTGCTTGTAGCAGGGTGCGATATAGGCGTCCGATTTTCTGTCCGTCCGTCCGTCCGTCCGTCCCTCCGTCCGTCTGTCAACATTTATGTCGACGTTCGACATTTATGTCAAAGTTAGTATTCTAATCAACTACAAGACTAAACAACCATCAAACCTTGCATGAAACATCTCCCTGACCTCCTGACTTTGCAACATAGGCGTCCGCTTTTTCGTATGTCTGTCCATTCGTCCGTCCGTCTGTCAACATTTATGTCGAAGTTCGACATTTATGTCAAAGTTAGTATTTTAATCAACTACAAGACTAAACAACCATCAAACCTTGCATGAAACATCTCCCTGACCTCCCGACTTTGCGACATAGGTGCCCACTTTTCCATTCGACTGTCTGTTCGTCTGTCCGTCTGTCCGTCTCTTAAAAGTTCTGTTATGTCGAAGTTAAACATTTATGTCAAAGTTAGTATTCTAATCAACTACAAGACTAAACAACCATCAAACCTTGTATGAAATATCTCCCTGACCTCCTGACTTTGCGACATAGGTGCCCGCTTTTCCATTCGTCTGTCCGTTCGTCCGTCCGTCTGTCTCTTAACAGTTCTGTTATGTCGAAGTTCGACATTTACGTCAAAGTTAGTATTCTAATCAACTACAATTCTATAACAACCATAATTCCTTGCATGACACATCTCCCTGACCTCCTGACTTGGCAGATATGTTGACCCAGTGGCCTTGACCTATATTTTGCGCTCCATTGACTTTGACACAATTTACGTTGACGTTCCAGATCTTCTCAACTATAAGGCGTACAACTACCAAACCTTGCATAGTGCTTCTTCTAGATGTACAGACTTGGCAGGTACCTTGACCTGGTGACCTTGACCTATATTTTGCTCTCCAGTGACTTTGACATATTTTGTGTCGACGTTTGATATCTCCTCAACTATAAGGCCTACAACCATCAAACCTTGCAAAGTGCTTCTCCTCAATGTACTGACTTAGCAGATACCTTGACCTGGTGTCCTTGACCTATATTTTGGCTGCAGTGACTTTGACATAATTTACATCAATGTTCCAGATCTCCTCAAGTGTAAGACCTCTAGCCTCCAAACCTTGCATAGTGCTTCTCCTATATGTACTGACTTGGCAGGTATCTTGACCTGGTGACCTTGACCTATATTTTGCGCTCCAGTGCCTTTTACACATTTTACATCAACGTTCAATATCTCCTCAACTATAAGGCCTACAACCATCAAACCTTGCATAGTGCTTCTCCTCAATGTACGGACTCTGCAGGTACCTTGACTGGGTGACCTTGACCTATATTTCACGCTCCATTGACTTTTACACCTTTTACATCACCCTTCCATATCCTCAACTATAAGGCCTTCAACCACCAAACCTTATATAGCACTTCTTCTCGATGTACTGACTCGACAGGTACCTTGACCTGGTGACCTTGACCTATATTGTGCACTCCAGTGACTTTGACACATTTTATATTATTGTTCGGTATCTCCTCAAATATAAGACCTACAACCACTAAACCTTGCATAGTGCTTCACCTCATTGCCCTGGCTTGGCAGGTACCTTGACCCAGTGACCTTGACCTATATTTGACACATTTTACGTTGATGTTTGGTAACTCCTCAACTATAAGGCCTACAACCACCATACCTTGCATTGTGGTTCTCCTTGATGTACTGAATTAGCAGGTACCTTGACCCATGACCTTGACCTATATTCCATGCTCCAGTGACTTTTACACATTTTACGTCAACGTTCCATTATCATTGGGCTGTATGATATAGCCATTAGAGGGAATGGGACTGGCCTGGAATATATGTGCCCCACTAGGCACTTTGTCTACATTTTTTTCAACCCAGTTTTCCAAGTAAGCACTGCTAAGAATGAAATAAACTTATTTAATAACCACATTCTGATTGTGGCTCCTGTGACTTTGGCGCCAGCAGGTGCGATGACGCATTCCGCGGAATTCTTGTTAAAATATCTCAGCTACAATAGTGAGCGAGTTTGTCATTAATGAGCTAACAATGCTTTGAACAACTGGGCCCAGGTAGTCATTCAAACTTCAGGACAAGTACAATTGGCATTTAAGGTGTCCTAGAAGCATCTAGGTTCCCAAGCAGTTAGCACTCCTGACTTCGGATCTCAAGGTCCAGGGTTAGAATACCCCTAGATGTAGAGTTAAGCTTGTGACTGTATGGCATTACATTGCACAGACTTAAATAATGTTGAAAGAGACATAAAACACCAAATCGTCATCAATCATCCGAGAAATAATTCTATTTGATGTTCATATTGGATTTACTATTTTGGACTCAGTTATAGATCACCCGATTAATTTTTGGACTGATTAAATTGATGAATAGACTCAGGAACTATCATTAAAACATGGTTCTTTATTAGCAATAACATGATATACATGAATTAATGATGGACCCCAAAAGTGTTCTAGCCAAACAAAAATGTACAGGATTACATAGAAAAAAAAAGACCTTTTGTATTCACTTTTCTATCTTATCTATACATTTATGTTTTTGTACCACATAGTTCTTCAGCTGTCATGCATTTTTTATTTTGGATTTCATCAGTAGTATTGTTATGCTCCCTTTTAAACATCAGCTTTTATATCTGCAAAACATGGTGTTTTACAAACACTTTTTCTTGTGATTTGTTCAGGTGATTGTTTGAGACAGATTTTACTTTTATACCAGCTCATCAGTGGACTTAATAAGGACTGGAGGAGTGATAACTCTGGGATAGTTTTTCTCATTTTGTCTCTATAAAAACATGTTGTGGGTACTTATTAGAAGCATCTCGCTGAAGAAAAATGTCCCAGAATTAACATCAAATACTTCTCCTTCACAAGTCCACTGCTAGCTCCAGATAGTTTTTGCTATTTTTGCACCAAAACGTCTTGTGGATAGTCATTGGAATTCCATAATGTATGTTTTGGTAAAAAAAATAACAAAAATTATTCTATATTATCACACCTGAAACTGTGTTAATTTATACCAGGATTCTGCCCAGAAAGAGGAGAAAAAGAAGAAAGACAAACCACTGCCAGTTTCAAATCCTGCAAAACCAGTAATATATCAAACTGAAGCCGGTACCCAGCTACCTAGGGCTGTGGAGAATCAACCTTCACGAGAGAGGCAGTTTAGAAGACCTGTGCAGTCCCCACCAGTGCAGCAACAGGATAGAGATACACAGGCTCAGCTGAATGTAAGCAATCTGCACTTTGGATGATAGGTTTATCTCTTAGCTCCAGATACAGTGAAACCTGTGTAAGACAGCCACCTTTGAGATTGACTTTAGTGGTTGATGTGGAAAGGTGGTTGTCTTATAAAGGTACATGTCATGTAATTTTGCTAGCAAAATTACGTGACATGTACCTTTATAATACTGACGCCTTTTCCTCATCAGCCACTATTTAAAGTCAGTCCCAAAGGTGGCTGTCTTGCACAGGTTTCACTGTAATGCTGTTATTACCGTTTTTGTTTTGTTTTTTTTTTCAGCAAAAGTGTCAGTATTTTTCATGTTTTGCCTCAGGATCATATTTTGTGGTATTCCTTAGAAGTTTCTCTCTTGTGGCATTTATCTCCAATAATAAGACTTCTGTGGCAGTAGAGAGTATTTCCGTGGCTGCATCTTGGCCATCAAATGATACACAATCAGATATTCAAACTGATCAAGCAGTAGGACCACCATTGTAAAAGAAACCAGAACTATATGGTCACCTTTTGTTCGTTAACAGTCTGTGTCCCCCAGAATTTCTAAATGTCACCCCCCCCCCCCCCACCCCCAAGCCCAAAAGAAGAGAGGGGGCCACACGTGTCTCTTAAAATTTCTGTCTTAGACACAACACTGTATCACTGCTGTACATCTGTCAGTCTGTACACCCTGTCCATACATACAGAAAATAGTTTTTGTTCGATATCTTTTGAAAATATTAGTGTATTGGATTTATACACAAATATCTAATAAAAAAATATAGGTCAAGTTCAGTTTAGGGTAAAATCAACCAATTATTATGGGAGTTATGGCCCTTTTTCAACTTCATCATCCCATCCGTATGTATGACAAATGGTTTCCGTTTGATATCTTTTGAAAAGGTTAGTGTCTTGGATTTATATTTTATACACAGGTATATAATCATAAAATATAGGTCAAGTTTGATTTACAGTAAAATCTGCCAGTTATTATGGGAGTTATGGTCCTTTTTTCAACTTCACTTGCAAAATACTCTGTGTCATATTAACACATTTCTAGTTTATATTTTGTTACCATTTGCAGCTAATTCAGCAGTATCAGCAACAAATTCAACTGCACCAGGAACCAGGGACAGCTAGAACAACAGAATGCTTCGCAGGACTGAAATATTGTTAAAGTGGCTATTAAACCCCAAAACAACAACTGTACATATGGGGGCAAATGTCTATTTTCATGGAATTTGCAGTGCCATTAGGCCCTGGAATTGTCTGTAGGAGCACATTCTTACCTAGGCCCTGGAACTGTCTTTAGGAGCACCTTCTTAACTAGGCCCAGGAACTGTCTCTAGGAGCACTTTCTTAACTCATGAAGCACAAAGCAAAATTGCAGCAGACAATATTCTAATTTTTGTTTCATATTATTTTGCAGAAAAAAGTAAGACTTGGCATTTCATGTGAATCATCTGCTTGGCAGACAATTCATATGAAATGTCAAGTCTTTTTTTCTCTGAAAAATAGTATAAAAAATATTTAAAAATGTTGTCTGCTGCAGCTAGCGAAGATCAGCGCTTTAAGGGTTAAGGATAGTCCCCAGTTTTGATAGTTTTGAAATAGTAGGGAGCCAACTTCCTGTCTACACAAGTTGTCTCTCTTTGCAAAATGGTGGCAAAACTTTTCAACTTTATTATTATTATTATTACTATTTATCAGTTGCAGTTAATCCAACAGTATCAGCAGCAAATCCAGCTACATCAGGAGCAGCTAGAACAGCAGAAACAACAAGAGTTGCAAATTCAGCAGCAGATACAGCAACAACTTCAGCAGCAGATCGAGAATGGTAACCTTGACCTTCAGCAGATTGTACAGTTACAGATTGCTCAACAACAACAGCAGCAGCAACAGCAAGAGCAGCAGCAGAAGGTATGGAGTAGCCAGGATGTTATCATAGGTCTAGATAAGAGGGGGTATTGGGTAAATATTTTTCTTATTTCTCCATAAAAGCATATGTTGTGGGTACTCATTAGAAGCGCCTCACTGAGGCACTTCTAATGAGTACCACAACATATGTTTTTGTCGAGAAATAAGAAAAATATAGATATTTTTTGGTTGAAAAAAGTACCTTATCAAGAGCTATTGCCAGGATGTTTATATCATTGGCGTATTCAGATAAATATTTTTCTTACTTCTGCGTGAAAATGTATGTTGTGGGTACTTATTGAAAGAGCCTCCATTTGACGGTTCTAATGAGTACTCACAATACATGTCTTTGTAGAGAAATAAGAAAAATTTCAAAACTTTTTGTAGCCAGTCATTAATGAGCAGAGTGTCCAGATAAATATTTTTCTTATTTCCTCAGCAGCAGAAGGTACGGTCATAGCCCAAGATATTAGAAGTGTCCTGATAAAAACAGTAAACTTCTGCTATTAAGACCACTTTTGGTATTGCCTACAAGTGATCTTATTAGCAGGAGTGGTCTTAATATTGAAGGTAGAACATATAGCTCCAGATAAGGTATGAAGTGCTTTTATTTTTTCAGACAAAAAGTACAGATATCTTATTTCTCCACAAAAATATATGTTGTGGTACTCATTAGAAGTGCCTCACTGAGGCACTTCTAATGAGTACCACAACATATGTTGTTCGTAGAAAAATAGGAAAAATATTATGCTGATATACCCTCTTATCTGGAGGTATGTAGACTAACAAATAAAACCCCATTTGGGACTGGCAAAAGCTGGTCTTAATAGCGGAGTGGTCTTATTTTCGAGTGGTCTCAATAGTGGAATTTTACTGTATTTCATAGTCCATCCATTCCTGACTCTATTATCTTTTTCATTACAACACCAAATTTTCTGGCGAAGCACAAGTACTTGTTAACCGCTTAGAAGACTAAGCTTGCCTTGGAAAATTGTATTGGATAAATACCCGACTCAATATGACCTTAATAATGTTGTCTGGACTGTTGAACTCCAACCCACCCAACAACACCAAATTACTATACCAGTTTGATGCAAATGAACCTCATGGGTTGACATGTTGTTAAACCCGAACACATCATCATCATAGGTTCCCAGATAAGAAAAGTATCCAGATAAATATTTTACTTATTTCTCCATGAAAGCATGCATCTCTCTGAGGCACTTTTAATGAGTTCCCACAACATGTTTTCATGGAAAAAATTAAGAAAGATATTATTACTTTTTTGTTGATGAAAAAAGCCTTATCTGGAGCGAGGACCTGGGATTGTAATATATTGATATTTGTTCATTTGTTTAACCCTTAAAGCACCAATCACAACATTTGTCGTCTGCTTTGTCTTCTGCCGGTTACTTTAAAAGTCATTGTTGCAAACAGTATGGACCCAGATCAGACTGCTCTTTTAGGAGCAGTCTGATCTGGGTCCACACTGTTTGCCTATATGAAAAATGTAAGTTTGAAAAGTTTGCAAGAAGATGCAGCAGACGACATAAGCAGACAACATTTTCAGATGCAGATTTTCTTGGCGCTTTAATGGTTAAATTATTTTTGCTGGAAATGAAAAACATAAACTTTTGGACTCGTATATCTATGGAACTCATATCAACCTGAGCATCTGCCGTCTGATCAGTTGTCCCTTATGCTCTGTGGACCACTTAACCCTTAAAATGCCAAGAAACCCTGCATCTGAAAATGTCGTCTGTTTATATCGTTTTCAAACCTATTTTTTCATACAGGCAAACATTGTAGACCCTGATCAAACAGCTCCAAGAGGAGCAGTCTGATCTGGGTCCACACTGTTTGCAAAAATGACTTTTCAAATCACAAGCAGATGGCAAATGTTGTGATTGGCAGTTTAAGGGTAAATCTCATTGCCATACTTCTCCTAAACTTTAAATAAGTTAATTTCACTACCTGTTGATGTGTCTGCAATACTTTTGGATCGGTGGCAGTTTGCACAGGTCTGTCCCAAAACATATGGAAATTTACATAGCTCTTGATAAAGCACTTTTTTCCATCAAAAAGTATCTATATTTTCTTATTTTTTGACGAAAACATATGTTGTAGGTATTCATTAGAATTGTCTCAGCGAGGCACTTCTAATGAGTACCCACAACATATGTTTTCATCAAGAAATAAGAAAAATATTTTTCCTGATACCCCCTCTTATCTAGACCTATGGAAAATATGGTAGTTGTTTGTTGTTCTTGCATAGCTTGATTAGCATTGTCTTGTGGGTACTCATTGAGGTCATTCTTAGGATTATCCGCAAGGTATGTTTCGATGCAAAAATAACAGGGCCCAGTTGTTCAAAGCGTCGTTAGCTTAACGAGCTCGTTAAGGGTCATTTCATTAACTGTTTAAGCGGATTCAGTATACAATATTCTGATATTTTTTGCTGAAAAAATGTGAGTAGCTTTTGCAGTGCAAAAGCTACTCACATTTTTTCAGCAAAAAATTTCAGAGTATTTGCGTATCACTCGATCTAAATTTTAACGAATCGTTAACTAACGATATTGTTAGTTTTGAACAACTGGGCCCTGGTTATTTTCTGACATATTTACAGAAAAGAGGAGTATCCAGAAAATTATTTCTCCATGAAAACATGTTGAAGGTGCTTCTTATGATAATATATGTTGTAGTGGTAAAATAAGAAATACAGTCGAACCTCGTTATCTCGAACTCGCTTATTTCGAATTACCGCTTATCTCAAGGTGAAAATTTGGTCCCTGTTTTAACATGAAACTATGACAACAGGTAACAAAATAATGTGGAAAAGAGGAGAAATTGCTCCTAAGGAGCCCACTATTTTTTTAGTATATCTCTATTTTAAGGATTCAAATTACATATTCATTTGTGAAATGTGGTTGTTTGATTTATCTTTTTTCCTCAGTTCTGCAAATCTGATATGTCGAGATACGGATATCTTGAAGTATTTCAGAGAGTCCCTTGGACTTCGAGATAATGAGAGTCGACTGTACATCCATACTCTCTGGTTGAAAAAAGCATCTTATCTGAATGCATGTTCCAAATACCTTCTTTGTCTAAACCTATGCATATGTATGTATTAACTCTGGCCTGCTGATTCCAGATATGCCCGCCTTTGCAAATAGTGTAGATCCAGATCAGTTGGCTTCTGAAGAAGCCAGCTGATCAGGATCTGCACTGTTTGTGAATTTATATCAACAGCCTGGATCAAGTAATCTGATTGGCTGAAATTAGAAGTGGGCGTGGCATTTTAATTTATTCAGCATGGCAAGGGTTAAAATATTTTTGTCTAACCGGCTCTGCTGTAACTTTCAGCTGCAGCAGTTGGATCTTCAACAGCTTCGTTTACAACATCATCATCAGCAGCAGCAAGAGAAACAACAATTAGAACAACAACAACAGCAGCATGCTCACATGATGGATCAGGTCCCTATGTCGACCCCATCCCCACAAGTGCCCTCATCACCTCATCTTGCTAGATCCCCTCATGGGGTCCAGTCACATATTTTACAAAGACAGGGCTCCATGGAACCAGTTCAGAGTCCCTTACAGAGCCCCATTCATGCCCCACCGGCTTATCAGGGTATGGTTCCCAGCATGGGACAGGAACAGGAGATTCTGGGAAACAGGGATATTATACAACATATACAAAACCAACTCCAGTCTCAGAGCTCTAGTGCTAATGTGTTGCATTCTGGGATAGGACAGATGGATTTTAACCCAAGGGTGAGCAGCCATCATGATAACTCCGCTGTTAAACAGGAAAATACATTTTTAGAACATGACCATATGTCTCTCGAGGCATCAGCAAATAACCAAAATGATATCAATACTTTAGACAATATAACGGAAGTGTTGAATGCAATCGAAGATGAAGCAAAGTCAGCCCGGCATATACAGACAATGGATGATATGCATGATGTGAATAGGTTAAATAGTGTTTCAGTGAAAAACAGCATTGCTCAGTTTCCTGGTAAACCATATTCTCATTCTGTTCAAGAATCATTTCATAATCTGTTACCAGACTCGGTATCTCAGGCAGATTCCCAAAGCATTGAATCTTCTCATTTCAGCGTGAAACAAGAACTCTTGAGACATATCCCATCAAACCCATCAAATATAAGGGCAGCACAGCAGAGACAGTCATCATTCCAAACTACTACTTTTACTGACAATAATGGCAATCTAGAGACCTTGCATAATGATAGTAACGATAGTGCTTCTACAATTCAGTACCCGCCCATGTCCCCCATTCGTGAATCTGCTGACTTTTACGACCCTTTGTCTCCGATTCAGAAGAAAAATATTGAAATAAAGCGAAGACTTTCAGCAGGTCCTGAAGACTTTATGAACAGGAGTAGTTTAAATAGTTTTTCAAATTTTGTGACAAACAAGGAAAGTGCATCAGGGACATATATTAAACCTATTCAAGCAAATCGTCCTCGCATGAGAAGTAAGTCTGGCGAGGATCATAAATTGCTGAGATGGCGAACTGAAGACCATTCTTTCATGAAACCCAAACTTAAATCGGAGGAGTCATCGCATAGACCTCGGAGTAAAACTGATGAACATTTGAACAAGTGGAGCAATAAAGACTTCTTATCACGATCAGATGGTGCTGGAGTATTCAGAAATCCAATGAATTTTCCTAGTTCATTCAAAATAAAACGGAAAAATAGGCCGGCTCCGTTGATCATCCCACCACATGCGAATCATTGTGGGTTTCAGAGTAGATTACGATCTCCACGTATCTGGTTTGAAAGTACAGACTTGAGTC
Organism: Anodontia alba; assembly: GCA_964016985.1. NCBI lineage: Eukaryota > Metazoa > Mollusca > Bivalvia > Lucinida > Lucinidae > Anodontia > Anodontia alba. The sequence goes on along the minus strand of OZ024823.1, from coordinate 47,720,341 downwards.
ATTCTAACACAGTGCCATACACCCCACCACCAATGTTGAGCCCAGTTCGGCAAGGGTCCGGTTTATTTTGGTCACTACATGGATCTACTCCTATTACTCCAAGGCCAGTCACTGCCTCTTTGATCAGATCTGGTGAGTAAATGAATGCTGTTGGAAAATAAGCATTTTCAAAAATGCAGAAAAGCCATAATTACCCTAAATATTTTGACATCTTAACCCTTGTCCTGCTGAATAAATTAAGATGCCACACCCTCTTCTAATTTTCAGCCAATCAGATTATTTGATCTGGATTATTGCTTTAATTTCAAATACTTAATGGCAAACAGTGCAGATCCAGAACAGTTGGCTTCTTCAGAAGCCAACTGATTTGGATCTACACTATTTGCAAAGGCAGGGTATATCCGGGTTCAGCAGGACAAGGGTTAAGGAGGAATAGATAAACTTTCAGGGGAAGCAACTCAGTCAGAATGTTTTGTCTCCCTTCTGAAAAGGGGTCCACTCCAAAAGGGAAGGGGAGCAAATTCCTTCCTTTTAGAGTTGACCTGATTTTAGAAGTGTGTAGAAATGCAAGCTGGAAGTCACAAACATTGTCTCCCTTGTAAATAAAATGGCAGAAAATATTCTGAGTGTAGCTGATCCCCTTAACTGCTGTAAATCATATTTGTCCAAAAATTTGAGCAAGTCCATCTGACACCTTGTTGATGTGTCTAGAAACAGCTGGCTGGGTGGTAAAGTGTGTAGACCCTGATCATATGCCACATTTTTGTGGCATTTGATCTGGGTCTACTACACTGTTGGCTCAGGCCTGTCTGAATACTTAGGGTAAACATGGTATCTTGATAAACTATTTACCATATTAAATGTCTCAACTCCTGACCATACTTATCCTAAAATATGAAGGTTGCTTGACTGATAAGCTGTCTAAAATGTTGTAAACAGTGTAGACGTTTGGAGCATTTTGATCTGGGTCAAGATTGTTTCCTCAAACCTTCCTGTATGAATATTAAGGGAACCGTATTTAGCCTAAGTTTTCGGACACCTCAACTCCTTACTATACTTGTTCCAAAATTTGAACAAGTACAATTTACTACCTGATGTGTCTAAAATTACTGGATGATTGGCAAACAGTGTAGACCTAGATGAGACGCCGCATTCTGTGGCGTCATCTGAGTCTACACTGCTTAGGCCTGTCTGTAAGAATACATACCGTAAATATGGCAATAATTTTTCTTATGTTCAGTGAAAAGTTCATTGAAATTGCTTTGAGGAGGCAGTCATTATAAGTACTACCCACAAATTTTGTCTAGGCAGGGCATTTCTAATTTTGAAGTACTGTTGTGTAGCACCTGAAGGATTAAAACCTTTGGAAAGAAACAGTTTCCTTAAATGTTCTGATATGATAAACTATAACTCTGTTGTCATTTTTGAACAAGTTTAGATGACAATGTTGTATCTGAACAGTGTTGCTGAGTGGCATACAGGGCAGATCCTGGTTAAGAGCTGTTTGATCTGGGTCTATGTCAGGCTTATCTGTCTGACTATTTTGAGTTACCCTCTATATTGGAATGCCTTAAATCCTTACCCTACTTGTCCTAAAATTGTAAACGAGTCAATTTGCCTAATTTTTGATGTTGTCTAAAACTGGTCGAAGACTGGCAAATATGTATACCCTGATCAGACAGACACCTTATTCTGTGGTATCTGATCTGGGTCTACAGTGTTTGCTCAGACCTATCTGTCCCAATACTTAGGGTTATTGTGGGTAATACAATACAAAGTCGAATCTCAGTGGCTCTAAATCTTTGAGACAATGGAAGTTTGTTCTAGATATGGGTAGTTGGAGCCATTGAGGGTTAATCATAGCGCCAGGTTAGGAGACAAATGGAAATAATATATGGTTGTCTTTTCGATCTTCAATAAAATAATGATATGTTGAGTGTATTCATTAGAATCGCCTCGTCGAGGCGATTCTAATGAGTACACACAACATACTTTTCACTGAGGGTTAATCATAGCACCAGGTTAGGAGACAAATAGGAATAATATATGGATGTCTTGTCAATGTTCTATAAAGTAATGGTATGTTGAGTGTACTCATGAGAATTACCTTTTTGCCTTGCAAATTAGCAAGTATTGTGAATTTAAAATATCTAAAATAGATTTTTTATCCTTGTTGTTTCTCTGCTGCAGCAAGTACAGGAATTGGTAAAGTTGAACAATTTAAAACAGATTGGTTAATTATATTAGTGAATGCATTTCCGGTCTCCAGCAAGTCTCTGCTTCAGAAAATTTGAGCCAGAAAATAATAAATTTGTAGATGTTCGGGAAACAAAACATTTATCTTTTTTGTCTCAGTAAAGTTGAAGGATCAAAATTAGACTGGTTAGCAATTTCATTATTGTCTCAACTCCAGCAAGTACATGTATATAAATATGAAGAATACAAGATGAATGGTTAATGTATGATTTCTGTATTGTAGCAAGTATTTGTAGAGCACCTTCCGTTTCCGAAGAAACTCCGGTAGAAAAGACTGATAGTCAGGAACCACCTCCAGAATCAGATATACAGCCGTAAGTGGAATTTTTTATCCATCTTTTCAGAAAATCTGCTTTATTATACCCCATTGAAGGCAGGTGGATATAGTTTTGGCATTGTCTGTTTGATCGTCCGTCTGGAGTTCTGTATATGTAATCATTGATCAGATTTGATTCATACTTTATGAATATGATTATAACCATGGTTATTCAACATCTTAGTTTCATTTGAATTGACCAATTTACTGGGTCACCTACACTGTCTGGCTGGAGCCTTTAATATTCACTCATAGCAACTCTGCCTTTTGCAGGATTCTTGTCTGATAACCTGTTTAGGGTACACCTGAAAGTTTTTTCTGCCATTTGCAGATTAATTAAAGAGGAGTATTCGGTGATAATTACGGGATAATTTTCTACAGTTCTCCATAAAAAACATACGTTATGGGTAATCATTAGGCAAGGCGCTTCTAATGAGTACCCACAACATAAGTTTTTATGGAGAAATAAGAAAAATTATCACCAAATACTCCTCCTTAACAATTCCTCTGCATTTTGCAAAGTGAGACAACTTCTGCAGACAGGAAATTGATTCTTATAAGTACACACAAACTAATATTTTGGGACAGAAATATGGGTTGGTCAGAAATTAATCATAGTTATAGAGAAGATATGTTTTGCAACCAGAACATAATCATATTTATGATTCCTCCACAAAAACATATGCTGTGGATACTCATAAATGAGCTAGCGCATGACAAAACCTGCAGAAAGACTTGTTCGACCAGCAAAGAATCAGATCAACCTTTGCCTGCTACATCCTCCAGGCAATCCAGAGGGATAAACAAGAACCCTTGCCATATTGGGTGGATGTAAAGGTTGATCTGAGTCATTGCTGGCCACACAGATCTTATTGTAGGTTTTGTTGTGTGCTGGCTCAAATATTTTTGTGGAGAAAGAAGAAAAAAAAAATGTCTGGATACCCTACTTATCAAGAGCTATTAAAACTTTTTACTTGGAGTGGTGAGAATGCACTTTTTACTTGGAGTGCTGAGAATACACTTTTTACTTGGAGTGCTGAGAATGCATTTTTTACTTGGAGTGCTGAGAATACAGTTTTACTTGGAGTGCTGAGAATACACTTTTACTTGGAGTGCTGAGAATACACTTTTTACTTGGAGTGCTGAGAATACAGATGTGTATTGACAGACAATGAAGTATGGCTGACTATCAGCCAAATTTTAACTATCATGATACTATCACTATCAGAGATATTCCTATCATGATATAATCACTATCGAGGGTCTAATATCACGATGCATCAGGATAAACCTTTTACTTGGAGTGCTGAGAATACACATGTGTATTGGCAGACAGTGAAGTAGGGCTGATTATCATGCCAAATTTTGACTATCACAATACCATCACTAGCGGAGATATCCCTATCACAATATTATCACTATCAAGGGTCTAATATCATGATGCATGACCATACTGTCACCGTCCCCACACTATTTTAATGAATTATATTGATTTCATAAAACTGGACTACCGGTACCTGTAAAGATACCTAACATTTCTGCCTCTCAAATATCAGCTTTGCTACCATTTTAACAAACATTTATGCAAAACAGAAATCCCTTTTTGTTCTCATACTTTGTTAATTTAGACAAAAAAAGCTTCAGAATGGTATTACAGAAGGAGAAATTCTACAGGGACAAAAAACTATTAAAACTATCGATAGTTGAAGAGACTGTCGGCAATAGTTATTGACAGTTGAAAACACTATCACGATAGCATTATCATGGAGGTGATTATCATGATGCATCGATATATTGATGTATCACTTCACCCCTACAGAGAAGTGTATGATCACCATGCTGTTAGTATTAAAAACCTCCTGCATCAGACAATCTTATTTACTTGTTCTGTAGAGGACACTTGTAAATAAGGCATATTTGATGGTAACTCAGGGATAGTTCTGTCTTATTCTTCTTAAAAACGATCGGATGCTCCTTTTGCTGATTCAAGAAGGGCAGTTGTCTGTTTCTGGCAGAGACTGTGCACTAGTACCGGTTAACTGCTTAGAGGACCAAGCCTGCCCAGGAAAAAGTATGGTTAGATAAACTGACTGGTTCGACATGACCTTAATAGTGTTGACTGGGCCGTTAAACTCCAACCCAACTAGGGCCCAGTTGTTCAAAACTAACAATATCGTTAGTTAACGTATTGTTAAAACTTTGATCACTAATTATGGCATATATGCTAATATTTTTGCTGAAAAAAATGTGAGTAGCTTTTGAATTTGCAAAAGCTACTCACATTGTTTCAACAAAAATACCTGTGAATTTGATACTGTACTTACTAGAACAGTTAAAATTTTGACCACTAATGAGCTTGTTAAGCTAACCATGCTTTGAACAACTGGGCCCTGATCTTCATAAAAACATGTAGATACTCTTTAGAATCACCCTGCTAATGTCATAGCTCCACATAAGGAACTTTTTCAACCAAAAAAAAGTACTGAATTTTTTTTATTTCTCCTGAAACCATGTCGTAGATACACATTAGAAGCACCTCTTTGAGGCAGATCTAATGAGTTTCCACAGCATGTTTTTGTGGAGAAATAAGAAAACATTTATGTGAATACCCTTTCTAACTGGAGCTATTTCAGGGGGTTCTAATGAATATGCCTGACATATGTTATTATTGATGATAAGAAAAAAATTATCCCAGAATTATTACAGAATACTCTTCCTTAAGTTTATCACTCTCTGGGCTTATTCAGCAGACGACAGATTGATGATATTTTTCTTGTTTTGTTTTTTTCCCCAAGAAAACAGGATTTAAGATTTCATGCCAATTTTCAAACTTTGAGACAATTTGCATAATATGTCAAATCCTGTTTTCTGGGAAAAATAAGAAAAATATTTCAAACTGTTGTCTGCTGAAATTTTTATCCAGCATGCTAATAATTCACAAGTCCTTTTGTTGGTTTGTCACAGTTTCAAATTATTTGATTTTAGTAGACGCTTTGTAATGTTATTATTAAAATTATTGTCATTTCAGGCATGTGAACATTGGTAACCAGTATCAAGCTGCGCTTCCAGAATTTAACCGTATGTATTTTTTTTATCATGACCTTGACCATCATGTATTCAACTGTCTTCCTCTTCTTTACCCTTATCCTGTGGACTGTGTCTTACTACGCACTGGCACATATTGTCTCGGAAAGCTACGAATAATGGACTTGTCATATTGCACGCCATTGGATTCCCGAAAGTCGAACTGCGTTACCCATGTGTCTAATGATGCAGATGTAAGCTTATATTATTTGATTGGCTGATAGGGTGATTTCTTGCTATTGAATTTTTTATGTCCCCACCATGAAGTGGAGGAAGGCATAAAGTTTTACCCTCTGACATGTCCTTGTGTCCGTAGGTCTGTGTGTGCATCTGTCTGTCGTACGTCCGTCTGTAATTTCATTTCCGGATGATAACTTTAGTAAATGTCAATGGATTTTCACCAAACTTGGTATGTGCATTGATAAGAATACTGGCAATCACAGATATGAAAAGTATTAGCTTTCTTTGTTTTGTAATTTTTGTTTTTTAAGATAAAAAATGTTAATATTTTTTCTCATTTCTCTAAAAATATATTCTAGATTCCTAGAGTCTCCTATAATGTACATTATCAGCAAAGGAATAAAAAGACATATTTGCTGTATCATCCCTACCCACATGAATGACCTCGAGGTCAAGGCACGGACTTAGAAAAGAATTTCAGCCTGTTCACGGCACAACCTGCAATAAGACTTGTGCAACCAGTGAAGATTCAGATCAGCCTGCACATCCATGCAGTCTGATCAGTCTTTGCTGATCCAATGTGCCTTCTACAGCCTCTGTGCTATCAAAAAATGAATAAAGGAGAACTATTGCCATACTGGGAAGATCTACAAGCTGATTTGAGTCTTTGCTGGTCACACAGGTCTTATGGGAGGTTTTGTCGTGTGCTGGCTCATTTAGTTTCAGAGGCAAAGGGCAATTCAGGTGAGCTATGCTGTCCTGTGACAACTCTAATTAACCCTTGTGCTGCTGAATAAATTAAGATGCCATGCTCAGTGCTAATTTTCAGCCAATCAGATTACTTGAACCAGATTGTTGATATAAATTCATGTACTTAATGGCAAACTATGCAGATCCAGATCAGTTGGCTTCTTCAGAAGCCAACTGATCTGGATCTACACTGTTTGCAAAAGCAGGACATATCCAGGTTCAGCAGGACTAGGATTAAAGGAATGGTGCTGTAAGGTTAAATCATTGGAATATTCTTCTTAGCTAAATTTGTTGTTTTGTTCCATTGCAGCTACTAAAGCAATGGCTCGGTATAGTGTCTCCAAAGAAGATCTGCTTTGGGATCCCACATGTATGAGTGATGTCGCTGATGAAGATGGTAAGTAACTAAGAGGGGTGCATGTTTGTGGGAGTGGGTGGGGTGCAGGGTAGTGTTGAGGTGAACCTAGCTGGGTTTTGTATGTGATGTGTGATAACAAGAGGAAACTAGAAATGTGTCCACACGTGACAGTACACGGATGCCCCCGCTGACTATAAAACTGCAGAATTCTACCTGGTACAAATGCTTTAACTCGAGTCTAACAGGATTCCGTACGTATGGAAAACCTAAAAACTATATGCGCCCGGCATCATCCGATGTGGGGGCATAAAAATAGACAGGTCTGAAAATCTATGCAGTCTCATTAAGCTGTTCATTTTTGCTTAATAATGATGCACTAAAATTAACGTAGGCAACAAAGGCCCAGATCAGCAAAGATATTTAACCCTTGTCATGCTGAATAAATTAAGATGACACGCCCACTTCTAATTTTCAGCCAATCATGTTACTTGATCCAGATTGTTGCTTTAAATTTGCATACTTGATGGCAAACAGTGCAGATCCAGATCAGTTGGCTTCTTCAGAAGCCAACTGATCTGGATCTACACTGTTTGCAAAACAGGGTATATCCGGGTTCAGCAGGACAAGGGTTAATAGATGTTTGTAAGAGATATATATAAAGAATCATTCTCAGTATCTTTACTTTTGTTTTGTTATTGTTTTCTGTGCATATAACCTTCTGCCAGGTTCCATAGTGCAGTCTCTAGCATGTCTAAATGCAGATCCAGCGGGGTTGGAGTGACAAGTTTGAATCCCAGCTTGGCCACATAATTTTCTTGAAAATTGATCATGACAAAATTTCCATGATCATTCTCTCCCTTCTCCTGATTCTAGAAGGGCAGTTGCCAGTTATTGCCAAAATTATGAGCTATTGCCAAAATTAGGCTCATAAAGTACTGGTTAACCACTTGGAGGATTAAGCCTACCCAGGGAAATTTTGAGTAGGTTAACTGACTGGCTTAACATGATCTTAACCTTTGTCATGCTGAATAAATTAAGATCCCATGCCCATTTCTAATTGTCAGCCAATCAGATTACACATGATCCAGATTGTTGATACAAATTCATATACTTAATGACAAACAGAGCAGATCCAGATCAGTTGGCTTCTTCAGAAGCCAACTGATCTGGATCTACACTGTTTGCAAAGGCAGGGTTTATCTGGGTTCAGCAGGACTAGGGTTCACAATGTTGACTGGACCATAAACTTCAAATAAAAAAAAAACAAAACATACCTTTCTGTTTGAATAATTTCCGGAACTGTGTAACAACTTTAAAGAGTCACTCTCAACTTTTGTTGTTGTTTTCCAGTGCAATTATACCAAGACCTAGCTTGTTGTGCTGCTGTGAAAGCTAATGGTGCCAACGTAGAGCATGCTCTCCATTTACTCTATCTTGCCAAAGGCAATATACAGGTAGAACTGGCTTTGCAATTTACATGTACACCACAACCTCTTTATAACACTGTTGTTGGGGTCCATAGCATAAACCGTGTTTGTTAAACAAACGTGTTATATCCAAACAAAAAATGTATAGATTATATTGAAAAATGACCATTTATGGTCATTTTTCAATATAATCTATACATTTTTGGGATCCATCTTTGAACCATGTTATATCCAAAACCGTGTTATAAAGAACCGTGTTATAAAGAGGTTGTAGTGTATTTAAATATTGGACTGGCACAGTGGCTTAGTTGGCAGAGCATCCAGGAGGTTGTGGGTTGTTCTTGAGCTGAGTTTAAAGACTGAAAATGGTGCTAGCTGCTTTTTCTAATGAGTATCCACTGCATATACATATTTTATTTCATGAATACCGTAATAACCCTAAGTATTGGGACAGATAGGCCTTTGCAAACAGTGTAGACCCTGATCAGATGCTGCAAAATGCAGCATCTGATCAGGGTCTACACTATTTGCCATACATACAGCAATATTTTAGACACATCAATGGGTTGTAGAAGGGACTATTTCAAATTTTAGGACAAGTATGGTAAGTAAGGTGGCCCAATACTTATGGTAAATACGAAACATAAAACAACACGTTTTATAGGATTAGAACAAAAGCAGTCTGTTTGTCTGGTTCCTGCATATGTTTTCATGGAGAAATAAGGTTTAAAACGCTGCAGAGTAGGGTCTACACTGTTGGCCACTCATCCAAAGGTATTTAGACACTCCAGCAGTTGGTAAAATGAACTTGTCAAGTTGTAGGACAAGAATGGTAAGGGTTTCCTGGTCCTGGAGTTAGAAAACTTTTTTTCATGCTCAACTCAGCTGAGCATGAAATTTGTCAATATTGTCATGCTGATAAATCTCAAATTACTAACAATTGCAAAGTATTTCTTGCTAAACATAGCTGAGCATGAACATTTCTCTATTGTGAACTATTTTTAACTATTGTTGGCATTTTCATATTTATAAGCAGAGAAAGTTTCATGCACAGTTTAGTTGAGCTTAAAAAAAGTTTTATAACCTTGGGACATGGTGTTTAATGTGACTATTGTAATACTGGTTCATTTTGGGAACTGTTCTTTTAGCAAACATTTTTTTCATGACTGCTTTAGCAAGCAGGAGCAGCTTAGGGATCACATTTCTGGCAGCGGCATTGGCTTCATCATTGTCAGAGTCAACAATATTAAGTCTATTTGTTTAGCTCTGCATTCTCAAACACCAAAACTTCTAGGCTAATGAAACTTCATACACATATCCTCCGTGATGCACCCTGCCCACTGCCATTAAACATAACTGACCATGACCTACTTTCATGCTTGGCTGAACAATGTTTAGTCTGTGCATTTAGCTTTATTTCTCAAACACCAGAGCCGTTAGGCTAATGAAACTTCATACAAGCATCCGCGATGACACACCCTGCCCACTGCCATTGACTTTTACTAAACTTGACCTAGTTTTTACACTTGGCTGAACAATGTTTAGTCTATGCATTTAGCTCCGTTTCTGGAACACTGAGGCCTCTACGCTAATGAAACTTCATACATACATCTGCCATGACACGCTCTACCCACTGCCGTCAACCATTACTGACCTTGACCTACTTTTAACGCTTGGCTGAACAATGGGATGGCCTCTGCCCACTGCCACCAATGGTTTCTGACCTTGGCCTGCATTTCATGCTTGGCTGAACAATATAAAGTTTGTACAGTTTACTCCATTTCATGAACACCCAGGCCTATAGGCTAATGAAACTTCATACACATATCCACCATGATGCAGTGCTGTAGACTGATATTGACCTTGAACTCTTTTTCATACTTGGCTTCGTTTTGCTCCATTTCTTGAACACCCCAGCAGTTGCAACAGTCATTCAGCAAATTTCTTGTGATTTTTGCTTGAAAACATAAATAATCTTAACTTATGAGAACCAGCATACTGATGGGAAAAGGTTTTATTGTATTTAATCATTAGTTTTAAAAAAAATTGAATAATTTCATTTATCTTGCAGTAAAAATGTGAAGTATGCAAAAATCAATAGGGTAGGTAGACTGGAGGTAGGTTTTCAACAAATTTATTTGTTCAAATTTTCTGAAATTTTCGCACATCATTAATTAAATATCAGTAGAGAAAAGATTAAAATATTCTCTAAGAAAAAAAAAAGATTAAAAAATCTCTTTACAATAGAAATTGCATAGATCAGACCTATTTTCAGCTGTAACATTAATTTTTTAGAACAGAAAAGACAAATGGTTTCTGATAAGATATGCTCAGTCGGATTAAAATATTCTCATTTAATGGCACCATATTCCTCAAAAATAGACATTTTATTTTCCAAGAAAGGTTTAAAAAATATTAATACAATTATAAAATGTGGCACCTGTCAGCCTGTAAAATTTCGGTTAATTTCTTGTTCTTGAAATGGACAAAAAATGAAATGATTTTTTATCATATCCCTGAATTAATGTTGCCAACATTAATTCAGAGATACGATAAAAGATCATTTCATTATTGATCAAGAGCAAAAATGCGAGACTAACTGAATTTTTACAGGCTGTCAGATTCCACATTTTATGATCATATTAATACCATATATCAGTTTATTAAACCTTTCTTGGATAAAAAAAAAATGTCTTTTACTGAGGAATATGGAGCCTTTAAAATAAAAAAAACTGAACAAAAACCATCTTTCCAAGTGACAGTGAAAGGACGGGTGACACTCTACAAAATGTTTAGTTATTCCCTGCTCTTTTTAGGATAACATATACCTGCTTTTCCCTACTTTGTGAAAGATTTTAGCCATCCGGTTGCACTCCTTTCTATTAGGAGATTACTCAAAATTGACATGCCGGCCTCGGTGGCTCTGTTGGATGCGCCGTCCGACTGGAGACCAGAAGGTCGCGGGTTCAACCCCAGCCGAGGTCGGCAACATTCTTTCGTGGAGATTGATTGTGAAATATTTTCTACGGTCATTCTCTCCCTTCCGCTGATTCAAGAAGGGCAGTTGTCATTTTCTGGCGAAAGAATGTGCACAATACTGGTTAACCGCTTAGAGGACTAAGTCTGCCCAGTAAGCGTGTGGTTAGGTAAACTGACCGTGCTCAACATGACCCCATTGGGTTGACTGGGCCGTAAAACCTCAACACAAACAAACAAAATTGACATAAGGTGACAAATGTTATGAGGCAGAGATACTTCAAGTTTCCATTTTGCAACAACTAGAATAGTAAGCAAACATGGTACCTACTCTGTTACCAGTGCTATTTAACAAAGGCTGTTTTCTTTGTTTCAGAATGCTATGTTAATGTTAATGACAGGGCCAGTGAAACTTCCTGCAAAACATAGTTTGATAGACTACAAATATCAAGGTACACCACAACCTCTTTATAACACTATTGTTGGGGTCCAAAGCATAAACCGTGATAGTTATACAACCACATTATATCCAAACAAAAATGTATAGATTATATAGAAAAATGACCATTTATGGTCATTTTTCTATATAATCTATATATTTCTGGGATCCATCCTTGAACCGTATTGTATCCAAAACCGTGTTATAACAAATCGTGTTATAAAGAGGTTAATGTGTAATACTCCTACCTTTTTCACACAGGAAAATTACTTGTGGTTTTCTTGATTGGGTCAGTAGTTTTACATGTTAGGTAACAGGAAAACCCACAAAATGCCATATGCTACCATCAAAGACCCAAGACCTGCATGTGAGTCTGGGCAATCTAGTCAAGCCCTTAAGGGGAATGGATACACTTTCAGAGAAGATAACTCTGCCAAAATTGTTTTGCCCCTTCTGAAAAGGGGTCTAAAGGCAAAGAATTTGCTTCACTTGACTTTTTCATTTTTAGCTCGCCTGTACGAAGTACAAGGAGAGCTATTGTAGTCACCCCGGTCGTCCACGTTTGCGTTTGCGTTTGCGTTTGCGTTTGCGTTTGCGTTTTCGTTTGCGTTTGCGTTTGCGTTCCCGTTCCCGTCACACTGTGTTAAAGTTTTTCAAATGCTTATATCTCAACAGTCACTCCTCACAGAGGCATCAAATTTGGAACTTAGGTACCTTGGAGGGTCTTCTGAGATTCCAAGAGAATAAACTCCTGGGTTCATGCCCCTGGGTGGGGCTAGGGGTCAGAATCTAGGACACCTTTGTAATACTGTGTTAAAGTTTTTCAAATTCTTATATCTTGACTTTCACTCCTCATAGAGCATTCATATTTTGAATTTGGGTACCTGGACGAGTCTTCTGAGATTCCAAAAGAACATACCCCTGGGTTCATACCTCAGGGTGGGCCTTGGGGTGGGGCTAGGGGTCAAAATCTAGGACACATTTGTAAAATCTTATATGCCTACAGGTTATAGACACAACTGGTTATACATCAGCTAACTATGTGACATCAGTTTAAGTGTAAGAGAGTGAAGGTCATGGTGACCTACATTTTACGGTCAAGGTCACCTAGATTTCACGGTCCAGTGATTTTGCCTTATATCTTGAATACTATTTGTTGGATAAATGTCACACCTGGGATATTACTTCCATGTGACCCAATGAATGACCACTTACTATATCTAGGTCATTGTGACCTATATTTCATGGTTCAGTGATTTTGCCTTATATCTTGAATACTTTTTGTTGGTTAAATGTCACACCTGGGATATTACTTCCATGTGACCCAATGAATGACCACTTACTATATCTAGGTCATTGTGACCTATATTTCATGGTTCAGTGATTTTGCCTTATATCTTGAATACTATTTGTTGGATAAATGTCACACCTGGGATATTACTTCCATGTGACCCAATGAATGACCACTTACTATATCTAGGTCATTGTGACCTATATTTCATGGTTCAGTGATTTTGCCTTATATCTTGAATACTATTTGTTGGATAAATGTCACACCTGGGATATTAGTTCCATGTGACCCAATGAATGACCACTTACTATATCTAGGTCATTGTGACCTATATTTCATGGTTCAGTGATTTTGCCTTGTATCTTGAATACTATTTGTTGGATAAATGTCACACCTGGGATATTAGTTCCATGTGACCCAATGAATGACCACTTACTTTATCTAGGTCATTGTGACCTATATTTCATGGTTCAGTGATTTTGCCTTATATCTTGAATACTATTTGTTGGATAAATGTCACACCTGGGATATTAGTTCCATGTGACCCAATGAATGACCACTTACTATATCTAGGTCATTGTGACCTATATTTCATGGTTCAGTGATTTTGCCTTATATCTTGAATACTATTTGTTGGATAAATGTCACACCTGGGATATTAGTTCCATGTGACCCAATGAATGACCACTTACTATATCTAGGTCATTGTGACCTATATTTCATGGTTCAGTGATTTTGCCTTATAGCTTGAATACTATTTGTTGGATAAATGTCACACCTGGGATATTAGTTCCTTGTGACCCGATTATTGACGTCAAAATATATCTGTTGGTGTGACCTATATTTCATGGTTCAGTGATTTTGCCTTATATCTTGAATACTATTTGTTGGATAAATGTCACACCTGGGATATTACTTCCATGTGACCCAGTGAATGACCACTTACTATATCTAGGTCATTGTGACCTATATTTCATGGTTCAGTGATTTTGCCTTATATCTTGAATACTATTTGTTAGATAAATGACACACCTGGGATATTAGTTCCTTGTGACCCGATTATTGATGTCAAAATATATCTCTGTTGGTGTGACCTATATTTCATGGTTCAGTGATTTTGCCTTATATCTTGAATACTATTTGTTGGATAAATGTCACACCTGGGATATTAGTTCCTTGTGACCCGATTATTGACGTCAAAATATATCTCTGTTGGTGTGACCTATATTTCATGGTTCAGTGATTTTGCCTTATATCTTGAATACTATTTGTTGGATAAATGTCACACCTGGGATATTACTTCCATGTGACCCAATGAATGACCACTTACTATATCTAGGTCATTGTGACCTATATTTCATGGTTCAGTGATTTTGCCTTATATATTGAATACTATTTGTTGGATAAATGTCACACCTGGGATATTAGTTCCTTGTGACCCGATTATTGACGTCAAAATATATCTCTGTTGGTGTGACCTATATTTCATGGTTCAGTGATTTTGCCTTATATCTTGAATATTTGTTGGATAAATGTCACACCTGGGATATTAGTTCCATGTGACCCAATGAATGACCACTTACTATATCTAGGTCATTGTGACCTATATTTCATGCTTCAGTGATTTTGCCTTTTATTTTTAATACTATTTCATGGAGAATTGTCATACCTGGATTATTATATCTAAGTGACAAAATGATTTACATACAAATACATCTAGGTCAGTGTGACCTATATTATAATGGCTTAATGATAAAAATGTTACAATATAAAATGTACCCAGCAGGCGAGCTCGCTGTCCTCCGACAGCTCTTGTTTTTTGTGTGTGTGTCAGCTCTAGTATTAGATCCATTTCTGTTGAACTGTATGTCAGAGGACTTGTTAAGGAGGAATATTTTACAGGATAATTTTCTTATTTCCCTATAAAAACATATGTTGTGGGTACTCATTAGAAGCACCTCATCAAGGTGCTTCTAATGAGTACCCACAACATATGTTTTTATGAAGAACTTGTGAAAATCATCCCAGAATTATCGTCAGATCTCCTCCTTAACAAGCCTTCTGGTATGATCTAGGACTATCAAATCTGGCATACACTTCCTTAACTCTTTGCATGCTGGGTAATTTTGCATGCTTTTTTTGTGGTCTGTGATTTTTTTTTTTTTTAATGAACTTTTTTTAAAAAAATCTTTTTGGAATACCATCAGGATGTCAAACAGTTTTAGATCAAGATCAGGACCGTCATTTTGTCATCTGTGGATTTTTTTATATCACCTATTTCAGAAAAATCTTTCAGGAATACCATCAGAGTGTCAAACAGTCAGGCCTAATCTGGGTCCAAACTGTTTGCAAAAGTTATCAGCAGACGACAAAAGTTGCTACTAGTGGGTAAAGAGTTAACAGGGATAGGTGCACCCTCAAAATTCAGGTTTTCAAGGTCAGCCAGACACTATGGTTTTATTTTGTTACCATGAACTACATTGGTAGACCAGTGATTATGTCTTTCATTACAAGAATCATAGTGTAATGGTCAGTTGTAATATTGACACGGCAGCAGGTATGACGCAACCTTCTATGGAATTCTTGTTTGTTTTGTTGTTGCTGAGACATCAAGATGCTTGTAAAGTTTTAGTTTTCATGGCAAAATAAATTAAAAAAAAATCATATGGATAGCCCTCTTTATTTGAAGCATCTGCATGGCCAAGGGGCTAGCATTCCTGACTTACGATCACGAGGTTCTACATTCGAATACTACTTGAGGTAGAAGTTCAGCTCATGACTATACAGTACTTCATTCCATAGAGCCTACTAGTATGATCCCTTCATCCTCTTGTCCCATTGTAGTCGGGAAACTCGTAAAAGGGTAATTGGCAAACAGTGCAGACCCAGATCAGATGCCGCAGAATGCATTCTGCGGCGTCTGATCAGGGTCTCCACTGTTTGCAAATAGTTTAGCCATTTTTCTCTAGCAATATGTAAATCTCATAGCCAGATGTACCTAAAATTGAAATTGGACTCTTTCAGTACATAGTGTGGGAGAGTCTATTCATTATACAATGGGTTAAACAGTGTTGAAAGAGATGTAAAACACACCAGTCATTATCATTACCCTACTTTTTTGGCACATTGTAGTTTATAACAAACACAGCTGTATTTCAGATAATTGTTGCTTTTTCTGTTTTTTCAGAATCTGATTCCTGGAGTCCATCTGATGTAGAAAACTATACTCAGGCCTTGTTCAAACATGACAAAGATTTCTTTAGTGTAGCTAAGGAGGTGAGGAACTTGTACATAAGAATGGAGTCTGTTATCATTTGTCAACTCCATCCCAAGGATCAAGAGGGGTTATCATACAAAGATTTTTCTTATTTCTCCACAAAAACATATGTTGTGGGTACTCATTAGAAGTGCATCTGCGAGGAACTTCAATGACTACCCTCAACATTTGTTTTTGAGGAGAAATAAGAAAAGTATCAGTCTTGTTTGGTCGCAAAAAGCATCTTATCTAGAGTATGAGAGAGAAACTTACCAGTGTCCAGTTGTTAAAGCATCCTTAGCTTAACAAGCTTGTTAATGACAAACTCATTAACTATTGTAGCTAAGGTATTTTCAGATATATTGATTTTTTTTGCTGCAAAAATGTAAGAAGCTTTTGCAATGCTACTCAAATTTTTTCTGCAGAAATTTAAATGCATTTGCCATATTTCAAGGTAGAAATTTTGTCACGTTAGCTAACAACTTCATTAAGTTTTGAACAACTTGGCCCAGGTTTCTAACTTGTAAGGTAAAGTTTTACTCTTCCAAGGAAAATAACTCTGGCAGAATATTGACCTCATTACTCATGGGGGGCTACTCTTAAAGAATTTGCTCTGGGGGCTTCTTTTAAAGGAAAGAATTTTTTCCTCTAGGAGTAGCCCCCATTTTCTGAAAGGTTTCATATTCTTGGGTGGCAACCTCCTCCTGAACACAAAAATTGTCACCTCTTGCAAAATAGCATCAAAATCTTTCAGGTGTAAGTATTGGGACAGATGGGCCTTTGCAAACAATGTAGACCTAGATCAGACACTGCAGAATGTGACATATGATCAGGGTCTACACTATTTGTCATACATACAGCAATATTTGGGTAGCTAAGGACCCAAGCTTTCTCCTTGTGGACAGCAAAGACTGATCAGACTGGGCAGATGCCCAGGCTGATCTGAGTCTTAACTGGGTGCACATGCCACTTTGTTGCTTTCATGGAGAAATGAGAAAAAAATCATATTTTACAATAAGACAAATTTTCTGGAGCTATGAGGGCTTTCTTTCTTTGACAGCCTATTCTACAGTATCCAGGCCTGCCTCGATGGCTCAGTTGGATGCGTGTCTGACTGTTGATCAGTACGGCCGGGTCGGCAACATTTATTTTTTTCTAGGAGATTATTCATGAAATATTTTCTGCAGTCATTCTCTCCCTTCCACTGATTCAAGAAGGGCAGTATCAGTTTCTGGTGAAAGAATGTGCACAATACTGGTTAACCACTTAAAGACAGGTTTTTCAAACTGGGGGTCTGGTTCCCAGTACAGGGAATATTTTACCTATATGGGTAAAGGGTGGAATTTATTTTAGCCAATCAGTGGACTAGAAATATCATACATGGTAATTCTATTGGTTGACTGGAGATGTTACCTCCTTGAGATCAAGAGACAGACTGACACTGTGGATATAATCCTCTTTTTATAGTGCACTTCTGTCTTTATCCCCGCTCTTTTCGAAGAAAAAGCGGGGATATTGTTATACCCCCCATCCGTCCATCTGACTGTCCGGCCGGCTGTCCGTACGTCCGTTTGTAATGTCACACCATTGCTCCTAGACCATTTAAGCTAGAATCTTAAAACTTTCACAGGCGATAGCCCTATGGATGAGGACTGGAGGAACGCATTTGGAATTTTGATGTGCATAGAGATATGCGATGGCGCTGGCATGGGGATGTGTGATGGCTCGCCATCGACTTGCTCTAGTTAAAGGACTAAGCCTGCCTAGTAAACATTTGGTTAGGTAATCTGACCGTGCTTGACATGACCCCAACAGTAATGTTTCCATAGCTCCAGATTAGAGGGATATCTGCATAAATATTTTTCTTATATCTCCATGAAATGGTGGGTACTCAATAGATGTCTCAGTGAGGCACTTCTATTGAGTAGCCACGTGTCTTGGAGAAATAAAAAATATCAATACTTCTTGATTGAATAAGTGTGTTTTTATGAAACTACAATCGACTCTTGTTATCTTGACTTCGCTTATCTCGAATTACCATTCATCTCGAAGTGAAAATCTTGTCCCTGTTTTTACATAAAAATCTAACAACAGGTAATAAGATATTGCGGAAAAGAGGAGAAATTGCTCCTCTTTTCCACAATATTTTCATAATATATCTAATTTCAGGAGTCGAATTACATATTCATTCGTGAAAGGTGGTTTTTAGATATATTTTTTCCTTATTTCTGCAAATCTGATATGTCGAGGTAAGGATATCTCAAAGTATTTCAGACAGTCCTATGGACTTTGAGATAACGAGAGTCGACTGTATGTTTTTGAAAGTGGGCAAGAAAGACCCAGTCAGACGCATGGATGTATAGCCTGAGCTGGGTCTTCACTGTTAAAAAGGCCCTGTTCCAATATTGCATGTCAGTTAATCTTACAGTTTATTTCTTGAAGCATTCGGATGGCTGACTTCTTAGCACTTCTGACTTCAGATCATGAGGTTCCGGGTCGAATCGTGGTGGAGGCGGAATTCATCTCCTGACTTTAGGGCATTGCACGGGGCCTTTCATTATTACACTTTCACCATCTTGATATGACTTAAATAATGTTGAAAGGGACATAAAACACCAACCATTTTGATTTATTTCTTTGTTTTCAGATGAAAACAAAATCTGTTAAAGAATGTATTCAATTTTACTACCTTTGGAAAAAAGTGCTTCCGGACGAACATAAGAGGTTGCGTGTGATGAGACGTAAACGAGAACAATTATACAACCTCCGTTCCCGCCAACAGGCTGATCAGCAGACTGTTAATGGTAGTGGTGCTCAGCCCGCTGCAGCAGAAGCTATTGTTGAAGAGGAACAAGAAGTGATGGCTGAGGCAGACGAATCTGACTCTGAATCCAGTAATTCTGAAATAGTAGAGGACCAAACTACGGTGAATTACTGTTTTGTGTTTTTATATCATTAAGTGCTACTGTAAAAATTGGAAAAAATGATACTATATTCAGCTATGAATATTGGGACAGTTGTTCTACTAATGATATTTACTAATATTTTTCTAGAAGTATACAGAAGTGTCTGAGCAAACAATGTATACCTGAATCTGCTGCTGATAAAGGGTCTGTCCTGCCAAGGTCTATTCTGTTTGCCATTTTGTTTGTAACTTTAAGCCTTAAAGCGCCAGTCACAACTATTGTCGTCTGCTTTGTCATCTGCTTGTGATTTTAAAAGTCATTTTTGCAAACAGTGTGGACCTAGATCAGACTGCTCCTTTAGGAGCAGTCTGATCAGGGTCCACACTGTTTGCCTGTATACAAAAATAGGTTTGAAAAGTCTGCAAGAATATTCAGCAGACGACCTAAACAGACGACATTTTCAGATGCAGTTTTTCTTGGCGCTTTAAGGGTTAACATTTAGGATGCTTTGAGCAAATTCAGCATAGAATAGATTATCAATATTATTATTTTTCCCAGAAAATAGGATTTGACATTCCATGCACAGTGGCTGAGTTGGGTTTGATCCCTGGCCAAGTCATACCAAAACTAAAAATGGTACTAGCCGCTCTTTCACTTGGCACTCGGCATTAAGAAAGTAGAGCTAGGAGCCAGATTTGGTCATCCAGGTGTCTGGTGTCAGTATAATCTGACTGGGTGGAATATCATGTAATGTGTCTGGGGCATGACATTTCAGTGAGGCAGAACTCTAAAAGTGAGCTTAGAACTTCTGCCACATCCAGACACCGTCACAGAATGACAGAAAGATTGTTGAAAGCAACATAAAACCTGTATAAACAAACAAACAACCAAACAAGCAATTCATAGGTCTAGATAAGAGTGGGTATCAGGTAAATATTTTTCTTATATCTCTGCGAAAACATATATTGTGGGTACACATAAGAAGTGCCTCGGTGAGGCCCTTCTAATGAGTACC
This sequence comes from Anodontia alba, assembly GCA_964016985.1. Taxonomy (NCBI): domain Eukaryota; kingdom Metazoa; phylum Mollusca; class Bivalvia; order Lucinida; family Lucinidae; genus Anodontia; species Anodontia alba. The sequence goes on along the minus strand of OZ024823.1, from coordinate 47,700,087 downwards.
CACAACATGTTTTCGTGGAGAAATAAGAAAAATATTGATACTTTTGGGTTGAAAAAAGTGCCTTATTAAGAGTTATGAAACATTCATGCAAATTGTCTCCAGATTTTACCCTATAAGTACACTGAGAGAATCTTACTGTACTAACTACTGTTTTGTTAATGATTACAGGAGAAAGAGGAGGAGGAGGAGTTGACAGAGGCAGCCATATTTGACAGCCCCACCCCTAGTAGCATCCCTTCCCCAGTCACTGTACAGACCATCCAGCCTTTCATCTGTGATTACCCAGAGTGCAATTCTGTAAGTACTTGTAGGCTTTAGTCAATGATCTTGAAGTGTATTTCAGGCCTCCTAGCAAATCTGACATTTAAAACCTATAAGCTCTGTGCAAAACTTTTAAAACTATTTTGCTTCTAAAAAACACTTTAAAAACCTGTATTTTCATTTAAAAAAAAAAAAGAAAAAAAAAAAAAAGAAAAATGAAACAAAAAAAAAAAAAACAATAAAAAAAAAAACCCCAAAAAAACAAACAAAGAAACTTTATTTTTGTTCTGACAAATTTTGCTGAAAAATTGTTCAGAAAAAAAAATATGGTAAAAATTGATTGTAAATGATGTATTAAAGAAGCATGCTGACAATAGGTTTTATAAGTTGATCACTTTTTCAGATGAATCTAAAAGGCATAATGCATTTAAGTAATAAAAGAAAGCAGTCTAAGCTTTGACAGATGTGTGTAGAATAGATCCGTATTTAACAGTTATTTTTTTTTTTTTTATAAATAGGATAGAAAATGTTCATTAACACTTCCCATGCCATGGGCAGATTCAGCAGATGACAACCTGATGATATTTTTTCTTATTTTTCCTAGAAAAAAGGATCTGATACTTCATGCAAATTTTCTCCCAGGGAGACAATTTGCATGAAATGTCAAATCCTATTTTCTAGGAAAAATATGAAAAAAATATTTCAAAATGTCATCTGCTGAAAATTTTACCAGCATGCTAAGTATTAAGGTGAATGGATGCACTTTCAGGGCAGCTACTCTGTCAAAATTGTATTACCTCTCTTCTGGAAAGGGTCTGCTCTGAAGGGGGACAAATGTTTTCCTTTTAGAGTAAACCCCTTTTCAGAAGGAACTTGGTGTACAGGAAAGCAAACTGGAACTTATAAGATTTGTTTCCCTTGCCAAAAAAAATGCAGAAAACCTGCCAACTACATCCAGTGTCCTGAAGTTGTGATTGCCAGCCTGTGTGGCTGACTCGGATGCGCATCCTACTGGAGATCAGGGGTTCGATCCCTGCTGGGTCCGGCAACATTCTTTCGTGGAGATTGATCATGAAATATTTTCTACGGTCATTCTCTCCCTTCCACTGATTCAAGGGCAGAAGGAATGTACACAAATACTGGTTAACCGCTTAGAGAGCTAAGCCTGCCCAGGAAAAGTCTGGTTAGGTAAACTGACTGCAGTCAACATGACCATAATGGGTTGACTGGGCCATAAAACCTCAACACAAACAAAAATCAAGTTGTAATTTGATTTTGTCAAGCTAAAGAATAACAACAACCAAAAACAAGCTCATAATTTAACATACTAATTAGTCCTCTAAAATTACACAATGAAAAACCTATGCTAGCATGTGTGAATTTTTTTTTTTTTTTTTTTTTTTTTTTTTTCAGAGTTTTAGTTCAAAACCTGCTTTAAATGCTCATCTGAAGATCCACATACACAGTTCTAAACCTATAGGAAGGGTCTCCCCATCAGAGGCCACCAGTAAAGGACCGGGACGGCCTACCAAACCTGCTTCCAGTGTAAGACGGTCTCCAGTGAAAGAGGAACAACAAGAGGGAGTGTTTCCATGTAAACTCTGTGGCAGGTAAGTGGTTTACAGGGAACCAGAAAAAGTTAATTCACTACGAACTATTAGCTAAAATCATGCCGATCGGAAATCCAAGATGGCCGCCATGGCAGCCATCTTGAAAATCTATTTTTCGCTTCTTCTCCTAAACCGAAAAGCCAGTTGACTCGAAACTTGGTAGGAAGCATTGGGGTGACTTGTAGATCAAAAATAGCTAAAATCATTCTGATCAGAAATCCAAGATGGCTGCCATCTTGAAAATCTATTTTTCGCTTCTTCTGAACTGAAAGGCCAACTGACTCGGAACTTGGTAGGAAGCAGCGGGGTGACTTGTAGATCAAAAATAGCTCAAACCGTTCCGATAGGAAATCCCAAATTTCGGCCATGGCGGCCACCTTGAAAATCTATTTTGAACTTTTTCTTCTGAACCGAAAGGGCAATTGACTCAAAGTTCATTGGAAGTATCGAGGTGACTTGTAGATCTACAGTAGCTAAAATCATTCTGATTGGAAAGCCAAGATGGCTGCCATCTTGTTTATGTTTATTATATTTCCCTGCCACTGTGCTGTTTACTTGTATAAAGTCATGATTCTTCAGAAACCACTTAGCCAATTGCCACCAAATTTCACATTGATCCTACTGTTGAAATGTGATTGAGAGTTACTTCAAATGATCATGCTCCATTGACTGTCATGCCATATATATTCTTCTTCAAAATTAAGAATTGCTTAAATGATGATCTTTTCATTAGTTGCGATGACAGGATTGGAAAAATGTTGCATAACATCTGCTATGTCACTCAGGGGAGCGACCCGTGGCCCGTGGGCCTCATGTTTGCTGATTTTCTTCGTAAAAGCATTTGTCAAGGCAATTCAGATGAGTACCCACAACATATGTTTTTATAAAGAAGTAGATAAAGTACACTGGCTGTAATCTAAAGACTAATAAATTGCTTGACTGTGTCATAATTAGGATGACTACGGTATTCGGTGAACTTAGAGTACAGCTTCAGACAAAATAGACTCTGACATTCCATGCAAAATGTCTCCAAAGGAGACAATTTGCATGGAATGTCAGAGTCTATTTTCTGGGAAAAATAAGAAAAAATCATCAGTTTGTTGTGTGTGCTGAATTTGCACAGAGAATGGTATCCAAAGTGACTCCAAAAGAGACAATTTGCATGGAATGTCAAAGTCTCTTTTCCGGGAAAAATAAGAAAAAAATATCATCAACGTCGTCTGCTGATTTTACCCAGAGGGTAGTAAAGATTTAGTAGAGCTATGCTGGAATCATGTACTGCTGTATTTCAGGGTATTTTCCAAGGTAAAAAGCAGAAGTGCCCACATGAAGATTCACCGACCAGATCAAGACAAGGAAAAGGAGAAGAAAGCTAAAGCTGCCAACCGACAGGCATTAATGGCACAGAAACCTCTCCATATAGACCCCCTAGCCTTTGATCCTCCGCTTCCAAATGGACCGTTGAAATGATCTCAAGACAAGACTAGAATTCTAGCTTTAACTGCATAGAGGTAGAGAACTTGATAAGGAGAAGTATTTGGTGATAATATAGGGATAATTTTCTTATTTCTCCAGAAAATCATACATTACAGGTACTCATTAGAAGTGCCTTATCAAGGCGCCTCTATAATGAATACTCATAATATATCTTTTTATGGAGAATTGGAGAAAACTATCACAGAATTCAAATACTTCTTCTTAACAAATTCTCTGCAGGCTGTAATAATTTGAGGTACATTGTAGAACTACTATACTGCATATATAGCTTTTAATGAGTATTTTTCTTATTTCTCCACAAAATATATATGTTGTGGAGAAATAAAAAAAAATATCTGGTAACTTCCACTAAGTATTCCTCTTTAACATATCTTCTGTTATGACACATGAAAACACCATAGTCTCAGTCCACTGCACAACCTTATGATAATGTTTTCTCCATAGGTCTAGACAAGACTCGGTACCAAGTGAATAATTTTTTTATTTCTTGACGAAAACATATGTTGTGGGTACTCATTTGAAGCGCCTTGGTGAGGCACTTCTAATGAGTACCCACAACATATGTTTTTGTCAAAAAATAAGCAAAATATACTTTTTTGGCAGAAAAAAAAAAGCGCCTTATCAAGAGTTATAGTTATCATAGCTCCAGATAAGAGGGGTCTCCAGATAAATATTGTTCCTTTTTCTCCACAAAACCATATGTTGTGGTACTCAATAGAAGTGCCTCACTTTATTTCTCTACAAAAGTGTAGGTATTGGGTATTCATTAGAAGCACCTTAGGACACATTTCAGTACTCATTAGAAGTGCCTCACTTCATTTCTCCACAAAAATGTGGTTGTGTGTACCTAGGTGAGGTGCTTCTAATGAGTACCACAAGATATGTTTGTGAGAAGAAATAAGAAAAATATTGAATTTTTTTTTTTGAAGCATTTTTGGGCAAGTAAATTTTGATTGGACAACTTGTCAAGTGGATTTTGACCATTTAATTGTCTATGGACAAGTAATAAAATTTGATAATTCCACAACCCCCAATGTATGCCAAGCAAAGACTGAGATTAGCCTGCACATCTACTAGTGATCAGTCATTGCTGGGTGATCATTTGATATCCAAGACTCCTGGGCCCAGTTGTTCAAAGCTAACAATGTTGTTAGTTAACGATTCGTTAAAATTCACATCAAGTGATAACGCAAATCTGCTGAAATTTTTTGCTGAAAAAATGTGAGTAGCTTTTGCAGCTTTTGCAGTGCAAAAGCTACTCACATTTTTTCAGCAATAAATATCAGAATATTGTATATTGAATCCGCAAAAACAGTAAACAAAATGACCTTTAACGAGCTTGTTAAGCTAACGACGCTTTGAACAACTGGGCCCTGGACAGGGAATAGTGATCAGACTGTGGATGTTGCATATGTCCTAAGGTCACTGCTCCAAATAAGGTACATTTTTTATCTTAAAGTATTTTTGTTGTGCCTGCTTTTAGCATGGCGAGATATAGGGACCTGGTTTTCCATCCTTTTGTCTGTCTGTTCATCCGTCAACATTTGCGTCAAGCCTAGCTTTGACCCTTATGTTCAAGATCATTTCCTTAGAACTATAAAGGCTTCAGTGATGATGCTTGGTATAAGCTTGCACTTAGGGATAACAACTCAGACAGCAGTATCCATATTTGAACTCAACCTATATTTCACAGTTCATCGTATTTGTAAATTTGCATGGCGCAACATAGCCTTCAATGGAATTCTTGTTACTTTTTTCTTTTTAAAACATACATTATGAATACTTACCAAAGCAATTTAATTTGTTTCACAACATTTTTTCTAAACCTGCCCAATAACATATTCATTTGTGAAATGTGGTTGTTCGATTTATTTTTTCGTTAATTCTGCAAATTTGACATGTCTAGGTACGAATGTCTCAGTTCCTTAGACTTTGAGATAATGAGAGTTGACTGTATGTGGGTCATTAGAAGCACTTCTGATGAGTATCCTCAGCATGTGTAAAGAAATAAGAAAAAAAAAATCTGTTTTGTTTCAAGAAAAAATAAATCTAGAGCTCTGCCACTCTGACTTTTTATGCAGTATAACTAGGGGCTTTACTTTCTGTGTTTACAGCCTCTATCTAGAGCCTGGCATCTCCTTTTTATTACTTTTTTTAATGGGAAAGAATTCATTACCATTGTACAATTCATGTTAATTGATTATTGGTGCTTCATTCTAGGCCAGGACAGTGCATTGTATATGTTTGGGGTTTAGCAATATATATGAGCTGAACATGAGAGAAGGTACTTATTGGGACAACAAAGACAGATCAGCCTACACAGTCACACTGTCTGATCAGAGCCTTATTATTAACCCTTGTCATGCTGAATAAATTATGATGCCATGCCCACTTCCAATTTTCAGAAGCCACCTGATCTGGATCTACACTGTTTGTAAAGACAGGGTATATCCGGGTTCAGCAGGACTAGGGTTAAAGATTTATCGGATATTATGAAGGATGTTGCTGAATATAGAAGGTACTGATCAGACATGGCAGAGTGCGCAGGCTGATCTGAGTCCTTGCCAGTTGAGCATGTCACATTTTCTCACATTCTGGTTCATTTATTGTAGATTAGAGAAGAGCTATGGGAAAATCAGCATCCTACAGGCAAACAGTAAAGATCATTAATCCCTAGATAATGCACTTTTTTTTTCAGCCAAAAAGTATTAATATTTTACTTATTTCTCCACAAAAACATATGTTGTGGGTATTCATTGAAATGGCCTCGGCAAGGGATTCCAACGAGTACCCACAGCATATGTTTTTGTGGAGAAATAAAAATATTTGTGGCTGGATACCATTCTTACCTGGATCTTTGTAGCAGGTCAGCCCTCGCATCTGCAGACACCTTGTAGAATATTTATGGCAAACTTTGAAGATCCTGTGGCATAGATCCAGATAAGAGGTTTTTCCAAAGAAGAAAAAACACTTTTTCTTGCTTATCCGAAAACATGTATTGTGGGTACTCATTAGAATTGTCTTACCAAGGCAAATTCAGTGAGTACCCCCAATGTATGTTTTTGTGGATTAACAAGAAAAATATTCATCTGGGTACCACTTTTGGTGTGCCTATGGGCTATCTGGCATATATCTTTGCTGTTTGTATTTAACCCTTGTCATGCTGAATAAATTAAGATGCCACGCCCTCTTCTAATTTTTAGCCAATCAGATTACTTGATCTGGATTGGTGCTATAAATTCACATACTTAATGGCAAACAGTGCAGATCCAGATCAGTTGGCTTCTTCAGAATCCATCTGATCAGGATCTACACTGTTTGCAAAGGTAGGGTATATCTGGGTTTAGCAGGACTAGGGTTAAGAATTCTTTTTCGTGTGGCTTGCCTCAGTTATGTTTGAATAAATTCAGATTGAGTCAGGGATAATATGACACAAAAAGAATACTGCATTTTCACATTAGATGGTTTTTAGCTCGCCTGTACGAAGTACAAGGAGAGCTATTGTAGTCACCCCGGTCGTCCACGTTTGTGTTTGCGTTTGCGTTTTCGTTTGCGTTCCCGTTCCCGTCACACTGCGTTAAAGTTTTTCAAATGCTTATATCTCAACAGTCACTCCTCACAGAGGCATCAAAGTTGGAACTTAGGTACCTTGGAGGGTCTTCTGAGATTCCAAGAGAATAAACCCCTGGGTTCATGCCCCTGGGTGGGGCTAGGGGTCAGAATCTAGGACACCTTTGTAATACTGTGTTAAAGTTTTTCAAATTCTTATATCTTGACTTTCACTCCTCATAGAGCATTCATATTTAGAATTTGGGTACCTGGAGGAGTCTTCTGAGATTCCAAAAGAACATACCCCTGGGTTCATACCTCAGGGTGGGCCTTGGAGTGGGGCTAGGGGTCAAAATCTAGGACACATTTGTAAAATCTTATATGCCTACAGGTTATAGACACAACTGGTTATACATCAAATAAACTTTGTGACATCGGTTTAAGTGTAAGAGAGTGAAGGTCATGGTGACCTACATTTTACGGTCCAGGTCACCTAGATTTCACGGTCCAGTGATTTTGCCTTATATCTTGAATACTATTTGTTGGATAAATGTCACACCTGGGATATTACTTCCATGTGACCCAATGAATGACCACTTACTATATCTAGGTCATTGTGACCTATATTTCATGGTTCAGTGATTTTGCCGTATATCTTGAATACTATTTGTTGGATAAATGTCACACCTAGGATATTACTTCCATGTGACCCAATGAATGACCACTTACTATATCTAGGTCATTGTGACCTATATTTCATGGTTCAGTGATTTTGCCTTATATCTTGAATACTATTTGTTGGATAAATGTCACACCTGGGATATTACTTCCATGTGACCCAATGGATGACCACTTACTATATCTAGGTCATTGTAACCTATATTTCATGGTTCAGTGATTTTGTCTTATATCTTGAATACTATTTGTTGGATAAATGTCACACCTGGGATATTACTTCCATGTGACCCAATGAATGACCACTTACTATATCTAGGTCATTGTGACCTATATTTCATGGTTCAGTGATTTTGCCTTATATCTTGAATACTATTTGTTGGATAAATGTCACACCTGGGATATTACTTCCATGTGACCCAATGAATGACCACTTACTATATCTAGGTCATTGTGACCTATATTTCATGGTTCAGTGATTTTGCCTTATATCTTGAATACTATTTGTTGGATAAATGTCACACCTGGGATATTAGTTCCTTGTGACCCGATTATTGACGTAAAAATATCTCTTTTGTTGGTGTGACCTATATTTCATGGTTCAGTGATTTTGTCTTATATCTTGAATACTATTTGTTGGATAAATGTCACACCTGGGATATTCCTTCCATGTGACCCAATGAATGACCACTTACTATATCTAGGTCATTGTGACCTATATTTCATGCTTCAGTGATTTTGCCTTTATTTTTATTACTATTTCATGGAGAATTGTCATACCTGGATTATTATATCTATGTGACAAAATGATTTACATACAAATACATCTAGGTCATTGTGACCTATATTATATGGCTTAATGATAAAAATGTTACAATATAAAATGTACCCAGCAGGCGAGCTACGCTGTCCTACGAAAGCTCTTGTTCTTTCTTTGAGCCAAATTTGTTGATAAATTCCTTATTTTCCTATTAAAACATATATTGTGTTAGAATTTCCTTAACCCTTAAAGCACCAATCACAACAATTGTCATCTGCTTGTGATTTTAAAAGTAATTTTTGCAAACAGTGTGGACCCAGATTAGACTGCTCCTCTAGGAGCAGTCTGATCTGGGTCCACACTGTTTGCCGGTATGCAAAAATAGGTTTGAAAAGTTTGCAAGAATATTCAGCAGACGACATAAACAGAAGACATTTTCAGATGCAGTTTTTCTTGGCGCTTTAAGGGTTAATGAGACAATTCTAAAGAGCATCCACAATGTGTGTATTTGTAGCAGAAGCAGAAAACATGAGCCAGTGCACGACAAAACCTACAATAAGACTTGTGCAACCAGGGAAGACTCAGATCAGCCTGCACACCCATGCAGTGTGATCAGAATCTTTGCTAATTACATGAGCCTTCTACAGCCTTCAGGCTATCCAAAGAGGGATAAACCATAGCTCTAGTTGAGGCACTTTTTTCAATCCAAAAGTATTGATATTTTTCTTATTTGTCCACAAAAACATATGTTGTGGGTACTCATTAGAAGCGCCTCGCCGAGGCGCTTCTAATGAGTACCCACAACATATGTTTTCATGGACAAATAAGAAAAATACTGACCTGATACCCACTCTTTATCTAGACCTATGATAAACAAGAACCATTGCCATACTAGGTGTACAGGTTGATCTGAGGCATTGCTGGTCACACAGGTCATATTGTAGGTTTTGTCATGAGCTGGCTCACATATCTGGAGCTAAAGTACTACTATTAACTCTTAAAGCACCAGTCACAATATCAGAAGACATTCTAAAGTATTAGTTTTTCTGAGAAAGTAAGACTTGGAGAATGTAAGGCTTGGCATTTTGGGTGAATCTTCTGCTAGACAAATAGTTCACTTGAAATGTGTAGACTTATTTACTTGGGGGAAAAAAAAAAAAAAAAAAAGATATGAATATTGTCTGCCGATGTGATGATTGGTGCTTTAAGTGTTAAACAATCATGCTGGTAAAAATCACCCAATAACCATGAAATATGTGAACAGTGAAAACCCAGATCAATCTTTGCATTCACACAATACACAGAAAATCCAGATACTGTGTAAGCGAACAGGCCCCAGTTGTTCAAACCTAACGATGTTGTTAGTTAACATATCGTTAAAACTTTGATCATTAAATATGGCATATACCCTAATATTTTTGCTGAATTATGGCATATACGCTAATATTTTTGCTGAAAAATGTGAGTAGCATTTACAAAAGCTACTCACATTTTTTCAGCAAAAATACCTGTGAATTAGATATTGTACATTTTGACCACTAATGAATTTGTTAAACTAACGATGCTTTACAACTGGGCACTGAAAAGCAGATGATTTTATTTATTTTTTTATGTTTACAAGAAAATAGTCCTTAACATTTCATTCATTGGAGATGACTTTAGTGAAATGTCAGGCCTTCTTTTTCTAGAAAAAATAGAAAAGAAAGTAGGTAATTTGTTGTTTGTTAATTTTGCCTGGAATCTGCTTAAAGTAAATAAAACTTTGCTCAAAAAAGTTTGAAGTTGTTGCACCAAGCCTTTCATTTATAAAGCATACATATTAAAGGTGCTTCTTATTGGGCAAAAAAAAACATTGATATTTTTCTTATTTCTTCAAGAGAGCATACTCAATAGATATCTTTCATTGAAGTATTTCTAATTGGTACACACAAAATATGTGTATCATGGAAAAATACAAAAAATGTTTATCTGGACACTGCTCTTTTGCAAAGTATTGATACAGTCTGATAAGTGTCTGTGCTATGTTCAACGTAGTAGATAGAATTCCGGGGGTGGTCGGGTGGTGCGAAGGTGCTGTGTATCTTACATCACCGGGGCGTCCAACTGATATTGGCTTACAGTTGGGCAAGGCCTGCTATCCTTGAAGTGGGTAAGGGTAGAGGGGGAATGTTTTTATTTCTTCTGTTTCTTCACTTTCATTCCTGTTCCTCTTTCTTCCCTGTCCCTCTCTTTCATCTCCTCTACTCTCTCTTCTATCTCTTTTCTCCCTTTCTCTGGGAGACGACACAAAATGACCCTCAAGGGTTGACGTGTCGTTAAACCCCAACACAATCAATCAAGATAGAATTCACTGATCTGGATATTTGCTGTTCCTGTTTGCTAAGTTGTTCTGTACTGATGCAAGGCCCTTCCAAAATTAAGAATGACCATTCATTGTTCTTTACTTCTTGTTTTCGCTGTTTTGTCAAGATTACATTAGTATCCCTAAATATTGGGACAAACAGGCCTGGGTAAACAGTGTAGACCCAGATCTGTGTCTGTACTGTTTGCCGTTCATCCAGCACTATTTTAGACTCATCAACAGGTAGTAAAATACTTCTTCAAACTCCAGGACACGAATGGTAAGAACTTAGGAGTTAAGGTTTCCCAATACTTAGGATGAATATAGTACATTCGAGAAAATATGTGTAATAAAGTACATGTAATGTACGAGAAACAGGCAGCTGATAGATGTGTTGTGTCCTCTTTTTGGGAAGGCTCATAATTCTTACAAGAACATGTGTCTAGTACAGGTATGTTCTGTTACCTCATTTTTTGGATGGATTTTTTCGAAAAATGCGTCCTTTAAAGTAGCGATGTCCGGGCGGGCGAGCATTGTTTACCTTCTGGTTAACCTTTTTTCAAAATATATGTTACCTTTATTCTTCAGTGGATTGCTTTCATATTTGGTAGGTATGAAGAGGAGGACCAGTAGGCATGTCACGTGCAAGAGAGACAATTCTCACTTTCTTCGTTATGTACTTATCTCTCCTGATGTCGGACGTTTACCTTCTGGTTAACCTTTTTGAAAAACCTGTCCATAATGCTGTTAGGCGTTTTTTCTTGTTTTTATTTTCATCTAAAAAGTAAGGATATTTTTCTTATTTTTCCACATCACTTCTAATGAGTACTCACAACGTTTTTATGGAGAAATAAGAAAAATAATTTTCGGAATATTCCACAAATTTTTTCCTGTATTTTTTTTTTTTACAAGAATGCATATCCAGTAGAGTTGTATACTGTAATTACTCTAAATGCAGATAAGATGTTTTTCATCTAAAAAGTATAGATATTTTTTTTTTTTATTTCTCCATGAAAAAAATTATTTGTCGGGAATCATTAGAAGTGCCTCCTCAAGACACTTATAAGGAGTACCCACAAGATACATATTCACAGAGAAATAGATAAGGAGAGATGCTTCTATTGAGTACCAGGGGGGATCCAGGATTTTTGGACGGGGTCCAGATTTGCTGAGGGGTGTTTGATTTGACCAGTTTACCAATATTTTTATGCCCCCAGCCATTTGAAGAATGGTGGAAAAGGCATATAGTGTTACCCCTGGCCGTCTGTCTGAGCCCACTGGGGGTGGTCCAGTGTGGCAAAGGTGTTGTGTATCTTACGTCACTGGGGCGTCCAACTAATATTGGTTTACAGTTGGGCAAGGCCTGCTATCCTTGTAGCAGGTAAGGGTAGAGGGGAATGTTTTTATTTCTTCTGTTTCTTCCCTTTCATTCTCTTTCTTCCCTGTCCCTCTCTTTCATCTCCACTACTATCTCTTCGATCTCTTTTCTCCCTCTTTCTGGGAGACAACACAAAATGACCCACAAGGGTTGACGTGTCGTTAAACCCCAACACAATCAGTCAGTCTGTTCGAGCCCACAAGTGGGGGTATATTGGGTAAGGCATATATTGGATACTTTACATAGAGAGATTTATTCCATCCATAACAATGATAATAAAAATCAGGGGTCTTGTTGGGTATTTCTTCTATTGTTGGGTACTTTTACATTTTTTGTTTATGGAAATTTCACATTGAGTACCCAATAAGTGTCCATCTGTGAGGACATCCGTTCATCTCGGTCCGCGTCCGGTGTTAGCAATTTGTGTTGAAGTTTTTCAGGTCGGGACATCTGTGTCCTTTAGACACATTTCTAGTCTATGAAAGAATTCCCCATGAAAATGAATTATTTTGGACTCAAAGGGGGTTCAACTGACCCCCAAAATGGGGTTCAACTGACCCCCACCCCCTCCTCTCCAGGGGGTTAGACTGAACCCCCAAACCGTGTCTAAATCCACCACTGAGTACCTACATCATAATTTAATTTTCATGGAGAAATAAAATTTCTTAATACTCCTCTTATCTGGAGCTATATAAATACTTGGATGTCTTAACTTCTCACAATTGTTTTTCCTAAAATTGTACGTCCAGTTGATTACCAGGGACCGGTTGTTCAGAGCATTGTTAGCTTAATGAGCTCTTTAAGGGTCATTTCGTTAACTGTTTTAGCAGATTCAATATACAATATTCTGATATTTTTTGCTGAAAAAATGTGAGTAGCTTTTGCACTGCAAAAGCTACTCACATTTTTTCAGCAAAAAATTTCAGAATATATGCGTATCACTCAAGGTAAATTTTAACGAATGGTTAACTAACGACATCGTTAGCTTTGAACAACTGGGCCCAGACAGTTTGGCTAAAATTTGCTGGAATATCCTTTAGGAACAGTTTGATCTGGGTCTGTGATTTTGTTATGCATATCGGTCCATATATCGCATTTACTGTATGTATTGGGATAGACAGGCCTGAGCAAACAGTGTAGACCCAGATATGTTTTTGCGGCATCTCATTAGGGTTTCCACTGTTTGCCACACATCCAGCAACTTTAAGACACAACATCAAGTAGTAAATTGTATGTGTTCAAATTTTAGAACAATTATGGTAAGGAGTTGAGGTGTCCAAATATTTAGGGTAAAGATGGCTTTCAAGGTAAACAGGCTACTTGTACTTTGAAACAATATGGCTGTCTGCATGGATTTGCAAACATTTTCATGTAACCTTACTATATGTAAGTGGGAGGGAAGGGAAGGGAAGTAGGTTTGATATGGAAATATTCACCTTTTTTATTTGAGGGGTTACTCTTAAGGGAGAGTTACTTGTACTCACTCTTGGAGTGGATTCATTCCCTCAGGAGTAACCATCATTTTTGAAAATTTTCAGACACTAGAAAAAATTCAGAAAAAAATTGTCTTTGGATACCCTTCTGATCTAGGTCTAATATGTCTTTTCATGATTTTAACCATTGGGATTGAAAAAATCATAGCAGTAGTAGATGGGTGTTTGTGATAGGGCATTTACAGCGACTCGAACACTGATGACCCATTTACTGGGGCTGATTCGAACTCATTTTTGAGTCCCTGAAAAAATTTTCTGATAGCTCAAGAAAACAAATATTTAGGGATAGTTTAGGATATTTTTTTCTTTATTTTATCATGAACATGTATGTTGTGTGTACTCATTAGAATTGCCTCATTGAGGCAATTCTAATGAGTACACTCAACATACCATTGATTTTTAGAAGATCTAAATATCCATATTTGCCTCCTGACCTGGCTGTATGATTAACCGTCAGTGGCACAAACTACCCCTGTCTAGAACAAATTTACATAGTCCCAAAGATGTTCAAGCCATTGAAGTTCTCTTTTAAATGAAGTTCACAATTTTCATGTACCATATAGTAGAATTATGAGCTTTCCCTTGAAACTAACTTTGTAAAAGTTGTGTTATTATGTCTTTTTTCAGGTGTATAGATTGTTTTTGATTCTTAAAGACTATAAATGTTATTGCTTTTGTGTTTATAATTATACCTGTTACCCTGGCTTTGTTAACCCTTTCATCCCCATGTTTCTGAAATGGACTCTTCCCCTCCTTAATTTGGACCAGTCCATTGATGAAAAATAAGGGTTTTATTCTAAAATAAAAAAACAAAAACAATGGCAAACAGTGTAGATCCTGATGAGATGGCTCATTATGAGCCATCTCATCTGGATCTACACTGTTTGCATAGGTATCTGGTGTGGTCTGATGGGCTGAAAGGGTTAATGTGTATATATGATGGCAGACCCTGCTTTCTTAGGCATTGATTCAATTTACCATTGATATTCGTATATATTCTGTGATTTGTTTGTATGATGTTACTGTTTTTGGAAAAAAACAACTGTGCTATTGTTTTTTTTTTTTTTGTTCTGTCAGAAATTGTTCAATCACACAACAGATGTTGAAAGCCTTATTTTTTTTAGTTCTGAAGGCCTCAGTTTGAATACTGGGAGCCTCATTCTGAGGAAAGGGACCTTGACATTTTAATTACAGTTTTTCCTTCTAGGAATTCAGTTTCACTTAGCCAATTTTCTATGTATGTCAAACAGTGTTTGTGTTAAAGTTGTTTGTGTTCACAATGTTGGATCTAATGTGTTTTTGTTTTTTCATAGCTTTAGATAGGGTGCTCTCTTTCAACCAAATTTTTATTTCTCTATTGAAAAAAAAATTGTCATTGATACTCATCAGAAGTGACTCGTCGAGGCACTTCTATTGACAGAGGACTTGTTAAGGAGGAGTATTTAGTGATGATTCTGGGATAATTTTTTCCTATTTCTCTATAAAAAACATGATGTTATTACCCTAAGTATTGGGGCAGATAGGCCTTTGCAAACAGTGTGGACCCAGATCAGACGCCACAAAATGCAGCAGCTAATCAGGGTCTTCACAGTTTGACAAACATACATCAATATTTCAAACACATCAACAGGTGGTAGAATGGACCATTTCAAATTTAGGACAAATATGGTGAGAAGCTAAGGTGTTCCAATACTTACGGTCAAAAAAGTAAGTTGTGGGTACTGGCTGAGGTGCTTTTATTGAAAACTCACCACATACATTTTCATAGAGAAACTGAGAAAGTTATCCTGGAAAATCATCAAATACTCCTTAACAAGTCTCTGTAATGAGTATCACAGCATATTTTTTTTATGGAGAAATAAGAAAAATGATTATCTTGATAGTTCTTGTCTGGGACTATTTTTTATAAGAAATTAATTGCCTAGGTAGCTTCCTATTACACTGTGATATTGTTTTTCCCTTCATAGTTGTTATTGTCATCTGTTTCTTTTCTTAACCTATAGGTCTCTGTGGACAAAGTCAGTAGATTGTATTGTTTTTTTTGTCCCCCACCATTAGTGAAGCAGAGGACATTGTTGTAGTAGCATTCCATCCTTCTACGATTCAGTGGTTCTGTCACACTTGATGTCCCGGTTGTAGCTCTTTAATGCTTTGGAATATTTTCATGAATCTTCACACATATACGTCAACCTCTTTATAACACTTTTATTGGGGTCCATAGCATAAACCGTGTTAGTTAAACAACCGTGAAATATCCAAACAAAAATGTATAGATTATATTGAAAAATGACCATTTATGGTCATTTTTCAATATAATCTATACATTTATGGGATCCATCTTTGAACCATGTTATATCCAAAACCGTGTTAGAACAAACTGTGTTATAAAGAGGTTGTAGTGTACTAAGTTTGTTTAGATGATGTATCTTCATCATGAATCAAAATTCTGGCAATTCCGGCTGTTTCTGTCTTGAGTTCTCTGCATTTGTTCAGACTTTGGGTCATTACTCCTGAACCATATGAGTTTCTGTCAGGAAACTTCAAAGATGAAAATATATTTTACCAGGACAGTGTGTAGTGAACAAAAATCACAATTATTACTTTTTCCATTTTTGAGGTATGTTCCTTCGGTCAAAATTTGTGTCCATGCTGTAACTCCTGAACAATCTGAGTTACATTCACGAAACATCAGATGGATATGTCTCATCAAGAAGATGTGTAAGCTTGACAAGTGATGTGTCTTGATCAAGAAAGACAACACATGGTTCTTGGGTCATCTGCCTTTGCCAATCTTTTTTTTTTTTTTTTTTTTCCTTGCTGAATTTGTGTTTGTTTCTGATAAACGCTTTTCATTGCTAAAAACTAATACAGTTATCTCTTTTACTAACTTCCTTCTTAAACTGTTCGGATCTTTTTCTAGTCAGTTTCATTTGTGTGTATTGTAATAGAAATCGTTCATTTCTAAATAAGCTGTGGAAAAAGCTAAAAAGTAGTTTTCGAGCTGGTCATCTGGAGCATTTTCGTGCAGACTTGATCCGTTTGCACACGTTACACTGTCTTGAGTTTATTTGGGCAGTGCCTTGCAAAAATGTGTCTTCGGACATATGCGGACAGCAAAAGCCCAGATCAATCTGCACATCCATGCAGTCTGATCAGGGCCTTCATTGTCCACTAACAGAATCATTGGATACTACAGAATGTATGAATGGACAAAGGCAGGGATGAGACTTTGCACATACGTTGGATAATCTGTGCATTTTGCATGTGCTCAAAGGCATCTTCTTGCTTGATGCAGTCCATATGGGCCATTTCATGTGAAAAAGTACAAAATGTCTCCAGTCTTTTTAAAAGGATAGCAAAGGCCCCTATCAGGCCCCTCGGATATAAAACTTTTTCCTGTTCAACGTGGCTGTGCATGAAATTTGTCCTGCTTATAAATCTCAAATTACTAACAATTGCAAATTCTGTCTTGCTAAACATAGTGGAGCATGAAATTTTCTCTGCAAATAAATATGAAAATGCCAACAATAGTTGGCATTTTCATATTTATTAGTAAAGAAATTTTCATGCTCAGCTTTGTTGAGAGTGAAAAAAGGTTTTATAATCTTGGGGTCAGACTGTATATGCTTAAGGATAGCTTTTGACTTGGGATGATTCATAGTTTGAACAAGTTAGATATTGACTGGACCACATATATGTATTTGACTATCTGGGCCTTTGCTGACGATAGTATGCTCGAAGATGCATTTTTGCTTTGCATAGTGAAAGTCTTCAGATTTATTAGTTTTAATGTGTTTATTAGAAATGATTAATTAATTGAGTTAATAAGTACATTTGTAGTTTATACAATGTTTTATAGTCTCAAGTTGTTTTGTACCATATAAATTTTAGCTGGAATGATTTTGAAATGTTAAATGTTGAGTATTTATAATTTTACTGAGACTTCTTGTTGCTATATATTTGTAAATCATATTGGTTTTAATACACAGTTATATCAGTTCTAAACTGTTTTAGCATTAGTCATTTTCACATAGATATACTGATGTATTGTTTATTTGTAAAATTTAATTTGAGCCGCGACTTGAGAAAATGTGTCTTCAAGGTAACTGCGAACAGTAAAGATCCAGATCAGCCAGTTGAGCCATTAACCCATTTTATTCTGAATAGACTCTCCCACACTATATATTGGAAGAGTCCAATTTCAGTTTTAGGTATTTCCGGCTATACAATGTATATATTTCTAGAGAAAAAGGCCAAACTATTTGCAAACAGTGGAGACCCTGATCAGATGCCGCATTCAGCGGCATCTGATCTGGGTCTGCACTGTTTGCCAATTACCTTTTAGCGGTATCCAGAATAGAGTGGGTTAAGACTCATCCAGAATTTTGCTTTACATGGTCATATTCTACAGCACCTAATAATTCTGTAAGCGGACTGCAAAGGCCCTGATCAGACTGGTCAGATGTGAAGGCTGATTTGGGCATTCTCTGTCAGCATATGCTGAAGATATGTTTTTGCATGGTGCTGCCTTTTTGTAAAAAATAGTCCTTGGTATGCTGGATATACATACATGTATTAGCAGAAAACATTTTATTTTTCCCAGAGAACAGGATGACATTTTATGTGAATGGCCTCATGGCCATTCACATACAATGTCATGTCCTATTTTCTGGGAAATATAAGTAAAATTTCTTACACTTGTTGTCAGCTAACTGAGATTAAAGCACCAAAATTCGTTCAAACTTCAAAACTTCATTTGTTATAAGCCATTTATAAGGATTTGAAACAGAAGATAAGTAAAATATGAGGCAGGCTGTGCAGTCTGGATATTGTTGGCTAAAAATGATAAAAGACCATGAAGAATGTGTGTGAGTAATATTAAAGCTCAGAAAAAGACGGCCCTGAGTTGCAGATTGGCCTGGATTATCCTACAATGTTGCTTTCCCAATGGTGATCCTTATTTGGTTATAAATCAACCTTTACCATCCTCTGGGCAAATTTAGATGACAAATTATCTTTCTTATTTTTTCCAGAAGACAGGATTTGACATTTCATGCAAATTGTCTCCATTGGAGACAATTTGCATGAAATATTAAAACCTGTTTTCTGGGAAAAATAAGACAGGTATTTCAGTATGTCGTCTGCTGAAAACATTACGCAGAATGCTAAGCGTTAATGGTTGTGTTATAGTGAAAGAAACATATCGCACCCAGACATATATTGTAATTGGCTGTATTATATAGCTATAAATATTGGATGATTAAAAATGTGAGATAAAATCCATGGAGTGAGCTTGCAGATACTTCTGTATATTGGCATGCTTACTTGATGTTGCACACTAACATGAATGCCTGGGAATGTTATTGTTACTTGAAGTTACTTTCAATGATGTGTTAAGGTAATCCAGTAATTTTAGCATATTTGTGTAGGCACTGAATTTTAGATAATAAAAATGCCCCTAGTGAATATACAACCAATTTAAATGATGCAAAATATTTGTAGCTATATTATAAAAGGATTATTGCACTGGTATTGGTGGACATTGTCCCAAGTTGGAATATCAAAGCATGCAAGCTTGCACAAATGCATGACAAATATTGGTATGACTTCATTGCCTTAAGAGTCATCAAAAGCAACATCATGTATATATGGCATGAGGTAGGTTTTGTCATCATCCAATGGCTGGCCACTGTGGCTCAGTTGGATGTGCGCCAGTATGTGTTTATGTATGCGGGTTTTCTTTGTTCTAGATTAGAGAAATATCCAGGGCCCAGTTGTTCAAAACTAACGATGTTAAAACTTTGGTCATTAAATATAGCATATACAAATTTGCAAAAGCTGCTCACATTTTTTTCAGCAAAAATGCCTGTGAATTAAATATTGTACTTACTAGAACAGTTGTGGAGATTGATCATGAAATATTTTCTACGGTCATTCTCTCCCTTCTGCTGATTCAAGAAGGGCAATTGTCAGTTTCTGGCGAAAGAATGTGCACAATACTGGTTAACCGCTTAGAGGACTAAGCCTGCCCAGTAAATGTGTGGTTAGGTAAACTGACCGCACTTGACATGACCCCATTGGGTTGACTGGGCCGTAAAACCTCAACACAAACAAACAAACTAGAACAGTTAACATTTTGACCCTCAACGAGCTCGTTAAGCTAACGCTTTGAACAACTGAGCCCAGATTTTTTTCTTATTTCTCCTCAAAAATAAATGTTGTTGGTACTCATTAGAAGCACCTGGGGGAGGCAGTTCTAACCAGATCCAACAACATACATTTTTGTGGAGAAATAAGAAGAAATATCTCTTTATTTTGGTTGAAAAAATGTAACAAACAATCAATAAAAGGCCTTATCTAGAGTGGATCCATTTTGGTTTACACATTCCTGAGTGTACAAGATTGTAGATTAAAGCATTAGAGATCAAGGTCATTTTTTTCCAAAGATCAAGGTCATGTTTTTCAAAATTAAAGTAACCGTACCTTCACATCATAAATTTGTGTTCTGTCATTTGTTACTGCAGTTTGTCGCTTCTCTGTGAATGTTTCTTTATTATTTATGTCTGTTGTTTTTAAGCCACACATTTTTTATATTAATGCTAATTTAGATGGCATATTTTTCTATTCCATATTTGTAACCTAGAAGTATGTTTTGTCATAATCTTGTGTGTTTCAATAGTCATTTAATACATATATTGTTAGGCTTCATTAAGGATAGTTTTATATCCACTGGTTACATAAATTCTCTATCTAAATTCATTGTTTATACTCATTGGAGCTATACCTAAGCAGAAAAATTATTTAACCCTTAAAGCATCACTCACACCAGGAGCAGATGACATTCTTTTTTTTATTTTCAGAGAAAATAAGGCCTTATATTTCATTTCATGTGAATTGTCTGCTGTGTTTTCCAGAGAAAGTAAGGCTTGATATTTCATGCAAATTGTCTGCCAAGCAGATGATTCACATGAAATGTCAAGCCTTATTTTCTGGAAAAAAAAAAAAGATTTAGAATGTCGTCTGCTGCTATTGTCACTGCCACTTTAAGGGTTAATGCATGTGTGAACAGCAAAAGAGATCCACCTTGGCATTAAAACAGACTGATCAATGTTTACTTTTTGGCCAGTAGATGTACAGATTCTACTGCTTTTGTAGGCAAACAACAAACACAATGTGATCTGTTTATGTGGAAGTGCAACCACACCCAGATGTTTGCTGTTCTCATATGTGTAAAGCCCACTTTTTGTTTTAATGCTTTGCACACTGAATAAAATGTCAGCAGACTACATTTTGAAATCATTTTATTCCCAGAAAATAGGGCTTGTTAATTCATTTGAATTTCTCCTCAGTAGACAACTTGCACGCTGTGACTGTCAAGCCATGTTTTTCGGAAGTACAAGTATCAGTTTTTATCGTCTGCTAATTCACTTCTGGCGTGCAAAGACAAAGCTCCAGATCAATGGAATATTCAAACTTTTGTTATTATTGCACCAAAACATACTTTGTGGGTACTCGTCGGAATTCACCGTAATTTCCGAGACAATTCCGGTGAATTCTGGTGAGTACCCACAACATATCTTGTGGGTACTTCCTGGAATTCACCAGAATTACCAAAGCAATTCTGGTGAATTATGGTGAGTACCCACAAGATACGTTACTGTGCAAAAAAATATCCTAAATTATCACCTGTTATCACTTACCTGGAGCCATGGCAATGAGTTCATACAGTTCATTTGACTGGAAATTGCATCATGTAAATATGTCATGAAACATTCATCAACCCTACATATATATTAGAAATCAATGCAATACAATTTGCCTGCAGCAGCAGATCGTGAAAATGCGTAGTGATTTATTTCATAAATTGTTTAGACCAGGGCCCAGTTGTTCAAAGCGTCGTTAGCTTAACGAGCTCGTTAAGGGTCATTTCGTTAACTGTTTTAGTGGATTCAATATACAATATTCTGATATTTTTTGCTGAAAAAATGTGAGTAGCTTTTGCACTGCAAAAGCTACTCACATTTTTTCAGCAAAAAATTTCAGCATATTTGCGTATCACTCGATGTAAATTTTAACGAATCGTTAACTAACGACATCGTTAGCTTTGAACAACTGGGCCCAGGAGTTTTAAGGTGAATGGATACAGCAAGCAAAACTGTAGCAGATGATATTGTATTTTTATGCCCCAGGCTGCCTAAGGCAGCAGTGGGGCATATAGTGTTTCATTGTGATGTTATATCCGTACATGCATCCGTGCGTAGGTCACAAATGTTTAAATGTACATTGACATTTACATCCATGTTTCTCTTGGAGGTCATAACTTGGGTACCTTTTATGATAGGAAGTTTAAATTTGTTATGCTACTTACCCAGACCTAAACCTTCAACTCTGTGACAGAGTTGCCCTTGGGTCATGCCCTGGGGCTGGTTGGCGGGGGGGGGGGGGGGAGGGTGGGGAATGGTGCATTTGTGGACTTCGGACCCATTATTAGTTTATTATTACTATTTTTCAGAGAAAGTCAGGCTTAGCATTTCAGGTGAATTGTCTGAG
This sequence comes from Anodontia alba, assembly GCA_964016985.1. Lineage (NCBI taxonomy): Eukaryota > Metazoa > Mollusca > Bivalvia > Lucinida > Lucinidae > Anodontia > Anodontia alba. Next base: position 47,677,973 of record OZ024823.1, on the reverse strand, counting down.
GCAGTTGATTCACTGGAAATATGAAGCCTTATTTTGTCTGAAAAATAATAATAATATTTAAAAATGTCCTCTGCTACAATATTTCTTGATGCTTTAAGGGTTAAGGTGAATGGATACACCTTAACAGTTAATTCTTTGGTGCCAAATTTCAGACTACATTTGTTGTCTGTTGTTTTTTTTTCTGCTCGGACACAGGATAGTGGCGAGTATTATGGTTTCACGTTGGTCTTCCATGTGTCCGTCCGTCTGTCCGTCTATCCACATTTTCATTTCTGGATGATAACTTGAGTGAATGTCAATGGAATTTCACCAAACTTGGCATGTGCATTGATATTATGGAGATCTGGTTTGGAATTGCTAATGGGCAAATTTTGTTTATTTTTAACAGAGTTATCTGCCCGTGACACATCCACATTTTTATTTCAGGGCAATAACTGGAGTAAATCTCAACTGATTTTCACCAAACTTGATACATGCATTGATATTTTTTAGTTCTGGTTTGGGATTGCTATTGGGTACATTTCTTTAATTTTTGACGGAGTTATCTCCCCATGACATGATGATGGCAATGTATTATCGTTTCACATTTTTATTTTATCAGACTGTAGCTGGAAAGAAGTTTATATGCAAAGTTGAAAGACTGAATGTGAAGCAGTGTAGATCCTGATGAGATGGCTTATTCTGAGCTGTCTCATCAGGCTCTTCGCTGTTTGCAAAAGCCTATTATTATCGCCTTGACAGTGAAAGTTATGGCATCAAACAAACTTTTAACAGATAACATTCTGATTTTTAAAAAAAAAAATATTTTTTCAGAGTAAATAAGGCTTGACATTTCAAGTGGTTCACATGAATTGTCACAATATTTTCTCTGAAAAAATGTCATCTGCATTTGTGATTGTCCCTTTAAGGGTTAAAGTGAGAGGAAGTTTTTGCCTCCGCTTAGAAAGGGAGGCAACGCCAGAAGAAGAGAAATCGCTTACCTGGTACACAAATCACTTCTCGAGAGGGGCTTTTCCTAAAGGAAAGAGAGGGGACAAATCTTTTCCTTTATAGTAGGTTCCCTCAAGAAGGGAGGTAAGTACTTTTGCATCCAAGTGATCTCCCTTAATTGTGTATCCAGTCACCTTAATGTTAAGATATTTATATAAATTCACATGTTTGGATTGTAAACATATTTAAATATTTCAAACCCATATTGCACCTTAAGATTAGCCACCCATGGTTCTTCATAAACCAAAATGTTTGGGTAAAAGTTTAAAAATATTTCTTGTTTCTTCAGCAAAATGTATGTTGTCGGTACTTATGATCTCAATGAGGCAGTTACGAAGAGTAACCATAGCTCCATTTTGTTGGAGAAATGAAATTAAAAAAAAACAGAAAAAAAAAAACCTCAAACTACTGCCCTTCCCAAGAGCCATGGCTTCATCCTGTGTAGTGTTTTGAGATTCTTAAAGTCAAGTGTGAATTAAATACAAGTAGGAAGACAAACATTTTGTTATATTCTCATAAAAAATTGATGGTCATACATTTTTTTTCAGTATTGCTCTTCATTCGGTCTTTGTAATAAAATGCTCAAATGTTTTCTGTTGTTGAATCTTTTCATATCATAACAGTGTCTAGCGGTACGGTGGTGGTAAGGTCCTGCTATATACTTGCAGCAGGTAGGGAATGGGGTATGTTAGTATTCTGTTTCTGACTGTCATTCTCTTTTCTTTTTTTCATAATCCTCAACTATTTCTCTTATTTTCTCTTCTAGTTCTCCTTGGGAGAAAGTACAAAATGATCCACAAGAATTGATGTGTCATACAAGAACTCATGACAGAGAGTGTAAGGGGATCGATACATTTTTAGGGGAGGTAACTCGGTTAGAATTGCTTTTGGCTCCTTTTTGAAAAGGGGTTTTCTCTAAAAGGAAAGAAATTGCTCCCTTTGGGAGCAAATTCTTTCCTTTTAGAGAGGACCCCTTTTCAGAAAGGGATTGTTGAGCAGGAAAGCAAACAGGAAATCACAAAAGTTGTCTCCCTTGCAGGCTGGTCTCGGTGGCTCAGTCGGATGTGGGTATAACTGGTGATCAGGAGGTTGCGGGTTTGGCCTGGACCAGGTACAGCAACATTCTTTCATGGAGATTGATCATGAAATATTTTCTACGGTCATTCTCTCCAGTCCGCTGATTCAAGAAGGGCAGTTGTCAATTTCTGGCAAAAGAATGTACACAATTACTGGTTAACCGCTTTGAGGACAGCCTGCCCAGGAAAAGTGGTTAGGTAAACTAACTCAACATGACCCTAATGGATTGACTGGGCTGTAAAACCAATGCAAAAGTCTCTCTTGCAAAAATGGCAGAAAATTTACCAAAAGGCTAGACATAACCCTAACGGGTTGATTGGGCTGTAAAACATCAACTAAAAAAAAATGGATACACCTCAAAACAGAGAGCACTATAAGCATGTTTTGATGTTAGTGGAAACCAACCTTCACCATTAACCCATTTACACTGAGTGGGCTCTTCTACCTACACTCTTCAGACCGGTCCATTTCCAATATAAGAGGAGTCAAGCAAGTTTTTATTACCATGTTTTATAGAAATTCCTGCATTTAATGCAAACAGTGTAGACCCTGATCAGACGTCGCATTCTATGGCGTCTGATCTGAGTCTACATTGTTTGCCAATATCCCTTTTATGGGATGCTAGGCTTAAATGGGTTAACAAGCTATATGCTGTTGGTAACATCAGTAGACGTCAAATGACTGTTTTTCTTACTTTTTCTGAAAAAAAAAAAAAAATACTTTGATATTCATATTACAGGAGACCATTTGAATGAAATGTGAATAGATTCTAAAAGTAATGAACCTTGAGAACAATGACCACAAAATGTGAAAAAATAGCCATCAGAGGAGATGGCAAATCCCCCGACCAAACCGCATTTCTAAATTTAGTGTATTTCAGTCAATATCATGTACATATTGAATGAGAGCAAAGTAAAAAGATGCAAAGATAGTATGAAATTTTATCAAAATAATAAGTGAAAACAAAAATAGGTGTACTGTGAATGATTTTATTTTTGCATGTTCTTTTATTTGTTTTTTTATTTTTGTAAAAATCATCTTATAATTACTTCTGATGTGATAATTTGTACAGGATACACAATATTTGCAAATACTTTGAATTTGTGAGTGTAGATATTCAGAAATAATAGCAAAAAATACCTTGTGAAGGTGAAGGAACTTGCTGTATGTTTATAGGGGTAAAAAATCAGCATAGTAAAAGTTGTCCTTCTTGCATGCTACACACCTTCTTGGCCTGATATATGTCCCTACCAAAAATTATCAAATCTCAAACAGTGTGGGAGTTATGGCCTGCACAAGATTTCAGCATCAGAGGAGATAATAATGGTGAAAGTGAGAGTTGAACACAACATGCCTCCTGGTCCTTATCTATGCCTCTACCAAATATTATCAAAATATTTCAAACCACATACTCAAGGATTTATCTTAGAAAATCATTCAGGGGAGGTAACTAGAAAACAACCACAGCAGAGGTCTCTCTTGCATGTGAAACACCTACTGTTCGATACCAGTGCCTCTACTAAATATTATCAAAATATGTCTAAGGGTATCAAAGTTATGGAACGCAAGATTTTGGCTTCAGGGGAGATGACTACATAATGGAGAAGAAAGTGAGAGTTGTCTCTCTTGCATGCGACACACCTACTGGTCCTCCTCTTCATCTCTACCAAATATTATCATATTATCTCAAACAGTATGGGAGTTATGGCCTGCACAAGATTTCCTTTTCAGGGGAGATAACTACATCAGGAAGAAAGTGAGAGTTGTCTCTTGCATGGTACATGCCTCCTCTTCATTTCTACTAAACATTATCAAAATATGTCTAAGTGTATCAAAGTTATGGAGCACACAAGATTTCGGCTTCAGGGGAGGTAACTACATAATAAAGAAAGTGAGAGTTGTCTCTCTTGCATGTGACATGCCTACTGGTCCTCCTCTTCATTTCTACAAAACAGCAAAATATGTCTTAGGGTATGTAATGGAGTGCACAAGATTTTAGCTTCAGGGGAGATAACTACATAACGAAGTGGAGTTGTCTCTCTTGCATGTGACATGCCTACTGTTCCTCTTAATCTCTACCAAATATTATCATATTATCTCAAACAGTATGGGAGTTATGGCCTGCACAAGAGTTCTGCTTCAGGGGAGAAAACTACATACGAAGAAAGTGAGAGTTGTCCGTCTTGCACGCAACATGCCTACTGGTCCTCTTCATCCCTACCAAATATATTCAAATTATCTCAAACAGTATGGGAGTTATGGCCTGCACAAGATTTCGGATTCAGGGGTGATAACTATATAACGAAGACTGTGAGAGTTGTCACTCTTGCACGCAATTTACCTACTGGTCCTCTTCTTCATTTCTACCAAACATCATCAAAATATGTCTAAGGGTATCAAAGTTATGGCCTGCACAAGATTTCTGCTTCAGGGGGGATAACTACACAACAGAGAAAGTGAGAGTTGTCTCTATTACACGCAACAGGCCTACTGGTCCTCCTCTTATCCCTACCAAATATCAAATTATTCTAGTATGGGAGTTATGGCTTGCACAAGATTTCGGCTTCAGGGGAGATAACTATATAAGGAAGACAGTGAGAGTTGTCTCTCTTGCACGCGACATGCATACTGGTCCTCCTCTTCATTCCTACCAAACATTACCAAAATATATCTAAGGGTATCAAAATTATGGAGCGCACAAGGATGAGGCTACAATATTTCTGCTTCAGGGGAGATAACGAATAAAGTGAGAGTTGTCCCTCTTGCATGAGTTATCTCCCCTGAAGCAGAAATGTAGCCTCATCCTTGTGCTCCCCATAACTTTGATGACACACTTAGATAATATTTGGTAGGAATGTAGAGGAGGACCAGTAGGCATGTCATATGCAAGAGAAACAACATTATAGTTATCGCTGAAATCTTCTGCAGGCCATAGCTCCTATACTGTTTGAGATAATTTGATCATATTTGGTAGGGATGAAGGAGAGGACCAGTAGGTGTTTCCCATGCAAGAGAGACAACTCTCACTTTCTTCATTTAAAAAACCTGTCCATAATGCCGTTAGGCATTTTTCTTGTCACTTGTTTTAATACTGATAAGTGCTGAGAGGTGTGACACTATCTTCCATGGAATTCTTGTGTGCTTATGGCATGTACAGGAAAAGGAAAAACAAGGTTTTAAAAAACACTTTATTGTGAAATGGCACTACATTTGTATAAGATAAAAAGTAAAGAAAGAAAGAATAGATATAAAAGATATTGCAGAAATATTGCTAATTTACATCACGAAAACAGGCCTATAAAATTTTGACCCCCTTAAACCCCACTTTTATATAGTAAAACTGGGGTTTACAGGGGTATACATTATTTTTCTTATTTCTGCTCAAAACATAGATTGTGGGTACTCGTTAGAACCGCCTCAGCGAGGCGGTTCTAACGAGTACCCACAATCTATGTTTTGAGCAGAAATATGAAAAATATAAAAAAAAATTATCTGAAAATTTTCATTTTTTGGTGGTAAAATTTTCAATATATTTGAAAAGGCATGTTTTCGTAATGAAAAGACAAAAAAATGCCTTGTTTATATTTCCTAGTATATCATACACACAAAGAAGAGATACAAAATATTACCTGTACAATGAGAAAAGAGATTTTCAGAGCATATGTGAACAACAAGGGTCTTAATAAGCCTTCAGCCTTAATAGGTAATCATTCTTGTCCTGATAATTATTAAATACAGTATCTACCTTAAATATTCCCCAAGTATTGCCTTAGCAAGCAGTGTAGACCCTGATCAGATGCTGCAGAATGCTGCATCTGATCAGGTCTACACTGCTTGTCGCCCATCCATCAGTTCTAAGCCACATCAACAGGTAGTAAAATAGATGGTGGACTTTTACAACAAGAACTGTAAAGTTTTAAGGTGTCCCAGTATTTAGGGTAAAGACGGTATATGACACACAGTACCATACTATTGTATGAACATGAAATGTAAATAAAACATTTAATTCCACAAAAAAGCCTAGATTAATCTGCATACTCATACCAAGTGATCAATGAATTTATTGTTCATTTACAAATTATTGGATGCTATATAATGTAACAAAAAAACGGCAGATGCACAGGCTAATATGGGCCTTTGCTGTTTGATATACCCAGGAAACACTCTCCCATAGCATAGCTGAAATTTGACAGCAGCATTAAATGGGCCACACCATGAGTGAATGTTCAAGTATATCATATTCATAGCAGACAATTCACCACTTCACAGGAAGTGTCAAGTCTTATTTTCTTGAAAAAATAAAAACATCTGCCTCAAATCCAAATTGTATTTTATCAGCTGCTTGGAGCAGCTGAAGACACAAATGCTATGTGCATGTCACTCCAACTTGAAGAGGATGTGATATAGATCTGGAAAAGGTAACTCAACTGCTCCAGCTTTTCGTACCAGATGGTAAGAAACTTAACTGCTTGAAAGTGGTACCAGTGACAGGTGATATTGATAATAGAGGTTAATGCACCCTGTGTTTAAAATACAGCAAATATTTTCCAAGAGATTTAAAATACAGCAAATATTTTCCAAGAGATTTGCAAATCCCATAAACAAATGAGTGCATTAGCATAAGTTTGTTGTATAGATTTGCAAAGCTTGAGGGAAATATTTCCTGTATTTAAATAAGGTGTATTAACTTATATATTACATACTATAAAAATGATTTTTTTCCCCTCCAGGTTCTGTTTTATACTCTTGACCTTTTCAATGACGTCAACAAATTCTTCCTTGTTGTGTCAACTACACTCATGAGGCGTGATAGCATTCTAAGGAAACAATATTTCCTTTCTCTAGGAGAAAATATTTCCTTTCAGAAACTATAAGGATCTATCATTGGTGTGAAGGGTAGATAGAAAAATCTGTCCCGAGGATCACTGTCTGGTATCACAAGGCTTGCCGAGTGATGCCAGACAGTGATCACAAGGGACAAATTTTTCTATCTACCCCACACACCCATGATAGATTCTATTTCTTGCACACCTTTCATTTCTGAACATAGATTTTTTAATATTGAAGTCACTTCCATTGCTGACATCCGCCATATTGTGATCACATAACTGTGGCGTTTCATGACGTCATTACGTTCAGTGACATAAACCTTAACTATGGCATATGTAACGTCCATTACAACCAGTGCATATCAAACACATGAGAATTCTTGATTTTTATCTTACCCTGGATAGGATAACTTGGGTAGCATAAGAATTTCTATCCCAGGGTTAAATCCAGGATTTCCTTACCTGGTGTGCAAGAATACCCACAGAAATTACTGAAATTAGCTTCAGATGTGTAATATACCATATTCGCCCTAATTACCGCACATACCCCTATAAGCGCACAGTCAAGCAATAAGGTAGTCTTCAGATTACAGCCATGTACTTTTTGTCTACTTCGTTATAAAGGCATATATTGTGGGTACACATTTGAATTGCATCGACTTGTCAATTGCATCGACTTGTCGATGCAATTCAAATGAGTACCCACAACATATGCTTTTACAAAGAAATCAGCGAAAAACACACACACACACACAAAAACATTGCATAAGCATCATTTGATGAGTCCTTCGCTGATTTTTTTTTTTTTTTTTTTTAAAGTGTAGCCTTAGTATTTGTAGGACAATATTTTACAAGTTTTCCAAGTACAAGTAGTTTTAAAAAACCTAAGTGCACAGTGCGGTAATTAGATTGAATACGGAAAGCCCTTATCATGTTAAAATGTTATCCTCATCCTGAAATGATTGAAATACCATTAAACATAAAATATGAGAACAGTATAAAAAGGTAAGAAAGTAAGAAACTATAAAACTATATAAAAAAGTTAACACAGTTGCCAGCTGGAAGCTGCTAAAAGAGACAGCAAAAAATAAAATGTAAAGTTAAAAAATAAATAGCTATGGCAGAATTTATATGCACTGAAAGAGAAGTTTATAAATATTTAAAATTTACACAAAAATTTACACAATAAACCACCATACTGACCCTTAATATTCAGACTCTTGTAGCTGAGCAATCTGTGCAGACCCTAATCAAACTGCTCCTTAGGAGCAGTTTGATCAGGGCCTACACTGTTTGCCATTTAGTCAGCTGTTTTGACATGAAATGGTTGTCAAATTGACAAGCACAACAAGCATTTTACAGTGTCCAAATATAATTCGTAATTATGATAAACAGATATTTACAAAATAAAGATATTTTATCAGGGTTATCCTATATGCTAACAGCAAAGACCCAGACACATATTATGGTAAATGTGCCACTATATTCAAAAAATATTTACCAAATCTTGTTTCTTTTTTATATACTCATTTCACAAATTACAGTCGACCCTCATTATCTCAAAGTCCAAGGGACTCTCCGGTATACTTCAAGATATCCGAACCTTGATATATCAGACCTGCAGAATAATCGAACAACCGCATTTCAGAAATGAATATGTAATTTGACTCCAGAAGTTAAAAAATATATTGAAAATATTGTGGAAAAGTGGAGAAATTGCTCCTTAGGAGCAATTTCTCCTCTTTTCCACAATATTTTGTTACCTGTTATTAATTTCTATGTTAAAACAGGGACCAGATTTTCACTTCGAGATAAGTGGTTATTCGAGATAAGCGAGGTCGCGATAACGAGAATCGACTGTACTTGCTGAATGCCAAACAGTGTAGACCCTGATCAGACTTCCTTCAGAAGCAGTCTGATCTAGGTCTACACAGTTTGTAAGGAGCAGTAAGATGAGGGCTATACTGTTTGCATAATGCTATTTTGTCAGAAAAGTTGGTGTACGAAATTGTAGAACAATATAGAGTACATATCCATACCATCTGGCCAGGACCTTTGCTGTGTGAATGGCATCTTTCCTAAATCCAAAAGGAACAGCAAATGCCCTCACCAAACTGCACAGAGATGCAAGCTGGTCTTTATCTTTGCTGTTTGTCACAGCTCTGAATAAGAGGGGTACCAGATAAATAAATATTTTTCTTATTTCACCACAAAAACTTGTGGGTACTCATTAGAAGTGCCTTGGTGAGGAACTCCTAATGAGTACCACAACATTTGTTTTTGTAAATAATAAAAAAATATTAATATATTTTTGTTGAAAAAAAGTTTCTTATCTGGAACTTTGTGTTTCTGCATACAGGACCACCTTTTCCCACCAGCACAAAGATGCAGCCAGGGTTTTTGGTTACTGTGGGTGGTCTACTGTCCTTGGGGATTCCTGTCAAGCCAATAATGGTCTGATTTAACTTTAAGTAGAATGTTTGCTGGGTCAATACCTGTGGGACCCATACATGACATTTCAACCAATGAAGACTGTTTCTTCCCTTTTGTTTGGTAAACAACGAAAATCAATAAGAAATACAAAGTCTAAATAGAATATTTATCATTCACAGCAACTGGTGAATAAATGGCATTCAAAAACATGGAAAACCATCTATTTTTGTTCAGTGACGAGAAGGAGAAAGCATTCAACAAATAAAACGCCACTGAAAACATTATTTTACATTATAAAGTCCATTTTTTTTTTTTGTCAGGCATAGCACACATTAGAATGTGGGAAATGATGAACACCTGCAGGATTTGCCCCCCCAATGAGGTTTCATAATTGTGAGATTCCCATGACCAAGTGACCTGACTGCATCTCTGCCAGCATAAAAAATACCGGCCCAGTTGTTCAAAACTAACAATGTCGTTGGTTAACATATTGTCATTAAATATGGCATATATGCTAATATTTTTGCCGAAAAAATGTTAGTAGCTTTTGCAAAAGCTATGCATATTTTTTCAGCAAAAATACTAGTGAATTAGATATTGTGCTTACTTGAACAGTTAACATTCTGACCACTAATGAGCTTGTTAAGCTAATGATGCTTTGAACAACTGGGCCCAGAATTTGGAAATAATCTCTATAAAGCATATAACATTACAGAATCAATGGATACTGAAGTATATAACAACAAACAGAAAAAGGTCCTAATTACCCTTGTCATGCTTTAGAGGCCACTTGATCTTGACCTACACTGTTTGCCAAGACAGGGCATGTCATGTTCAGCAAGAGAAGGGCTAATCAGACTGCACAGTTACCCCATGTTGGATGCACAGGCTGATCTGAGCCTTCACTGTTATGACACAAGGGCTCAGTTCCTGCAATGAACATCATGTGATGTTGAGAAAGACCATTTGTGAAGCTGTACAGAAACAATACAACATACTTGTATATAGTATCAGGGCCCAGTTGTTCAAAGCATCGTTAGCTTAACAAGCTCATTAAGGGTCATTTCGTTAACTGTTTTAGCAGATTCAATATACAATATTCTGATATTTTTTGCTGAAAAAATGTGAGCAGCTTTTGCACTGCAAAAGCTGCTCACATTTTTTCAGCAAAAAATTTCAGCATATTTGTGTATCACTCGGTGTAAATTTTAACGAATCGTTAACTAACGACATCGTTAGCTTTGAACAACTGGGCCCAGAACTTTGTAACTGAGAATGAAGAGAAAAATATTATAAAAATACTAATATTATAAAAAATATTCACTGACAACAAGAAAACGCAGATCAACATCCATGATCAAAATAAACAGTTTTGCAAACAACAAGAACTGTAATTTAAAAAAGAAAAGAAAAAATAAAAAGAGAATATTGCGTAGTTTATTGCAGACACAAGAGAATAAATTGGGCTTAACTTGCTATATTGCTATATACCTTCTTTCGATTTCTTTGATATGACAATTATTAAATGTTTTCAATGATTTATAATTTTCACATGATATTAATTTAGTGTAAATGACTCCAACAATTATATCTTGGTGAGCCTTGGCGATGAAAAAAAGATTTCATCAAAATATTGCATGAGTATAATAAATATCTTACAAAAGGAACAGGAATGTAAGATTCTGTTTATTGTAAGACCCAAAAATTGCATTTTAAATGTTTTTTCTGCATGTAATGTTGGGTATATACTCAGCAATTAACACATTGTTATGGGTGTAATTTCATACTGATACAAGCCATAACCAAGCATTACAGTAGTGTAACAACTGTTTTACGTCCTGCCATTAGGACACTCTTTTAGAGATGATGTGAAACAAGTTTTAGCTTTCACAAAACCTTAGTCTGCTTAGCACACAGAGTTTGTGCAGACCAAGCATTTTATGAAAGCTAATACTTGCTTACAGTATGATAACGTTGGGCAGTCCATGTAAGACAGCATTGGACCAGTCCCTGACCTTTCACAAAGTGCTTCTGGCAATGACACACATTAAGATTGTCTACGCCTGTGGGCATAGCCACAGGCTTAGACAATGATAAAACATAGGAACCTTTTCATAACATGATTTATAAAAGCATGGTTTCAGAGATAACACAGTTTAAAGATGGACCCCAAGAATGTTATATCCAAACAAAACTGTATAGATTATGTACATTCTATTCATTTTTCTATATAAATCTATATATTTTTGTTTAGATACATAGAGGATATTTACTCTTTTGCTATGAATACCATAAATATTGTCATTGAGTGTAATGAAAACATCAGTATTTTCACGAGTGCAAAGCATGAGTGAAAATTTGAATGTTTTCATTACAAGAGATGAAAATTTTTTATGGTATTCACTGAAAAAGAGTAAATTTTCTTTTTATTTTATTGCTGACATGCCAATGCGAGTTTCTGATGTCGTAACTAATGTCACCAAACAAAACATGAATGTCATGGCGTCGATGTTCAGTGCTTAACATATGAAGCACTGGAGAGACAAAAACAAAAAGTTTTGGCAAATCAAAATAATCTTGACACCAAAATGTTCCTTGCATCTAACTAAGAAAATGCATACCAACACTTGACAGTTTAGTTCAGAAACAAAGAAGTTAAAGGTGTTAAAAAATCTGAAGTGGATGTAATTGGAACAATAAAGAAAACTGAAGTCATCCAAAGTGAGGAGTGAAAATATAAATCATAACAGTCACTAGTGAAATGATACGGTATCATTTCACTGGTGACTGATATCCCTATTATTTTCACCAAATATACATGTACACTGATTTCACTGCTGACAATAAAATAAAACACAGTTCTTTAGTATTATAAATCCGGTATTTGCTTTGGATCCCAGCAACAACTGTTATTAAGAGGTTGTAGTGCACACTTTGTTTGAAAAAGAATAGATTTTAACCCATTTTAGTCTGGAGACCCTGAAAATAGTACAGTCAACCCTCTTTACTGACGCTCGATACAATGACAAAATTTGTTATAATGACAATTTGAATGTCATGAAACCATCGCTCTAGAGGTGACAGTTGATGAGAAATTATGCAAGAATATTGCATTAAAATTTCAAGCAACATATGTTTTGGATATTTGTTAGAATTGCCTCAATGAGGCAATTCTAACAAATATCCAAAACATATTTTCTATGAGAAAAGAAGAATAAAAATGGTCTTTTTTACATATTCTGTCCATTAAGAATTCTTTATAAGAGCAAATTCATCTAAATGGCAATATCTTTGGGAACAAATGCTGTCATTGTAACGAGGGTTTACTGTAATTGGCAAACAGCAGAATGTGGCATCTGATCAGTATTTCTACTGTTTGCAAATAGTTTTGCAATTTTCTCTAGGAATCTCTAAATCACACAGCCTGACATACCTAAAGTTGAAATTGGACTTTTCCAATATTATTGTGGGGGAGTTTATTCAGTCTAAAATGGATTAACAGGCATTTGGAGTTAATTCCAAGTTGATTGATGTCCTCAGTGTCCTAACCCTTAAAATGACAAGAAAACCTGTATCTGAAAATGTCGTCTGTTTATATCGTCTGCTGAATATGAACAGTATGGACCCTGATCAGACTGCTCCTGATCTGGGTCCACCATGTTTGCAAAAATGACTTTTAAAATCACAAGCAGATGACAAAGCAGACGACAATTGTTGTGATTGGCAGTTTAAGGGCTAACAGAGGCTGATGTAGGTGGACTAGTCTCCTCTCTGCTGTTCTGGTTCTTCCTTTTCTTGTCTGATTACTGGCACACCTACAAATAAACCAAAGCACTGATAGCACTGGTGGGTCAATTGTCTCTGAGGAAATGGTCCTGAATGGGGATTTAACCCTTCTCTTGCTAAACATGTCATGCTCTATCTTAGCAAACAGTGTAGATCCAGATCAGTTGGCTTCTGAAGAAGCCAACTGATCTGGATCTGCACTGTTTGTCATTAAATATGTGAATTTCTATCAAAAACCCGGATCGAGTAATCTGATTGGCTGGAAATTAGAAGTGGGTGTGGCATCTTAATTTATTCAGCATGAGAAGGGTTAAGACTTCCATTTAACCCTTAACTTCCTGTAATTTAAGCAAACAATACAGACCCTGTTCAGATGCCACATTCTGCCATGTCTAATCTGGATCTGCACTATTTGCCAATGTCCCAAATGCCCAAGCCCAGGTTTTACACATCTGATGCCATAGTGACAAAAACAGCACAGCTTTAAATAACTGATACCTGGATTTTGTCTAACACGCGGTTTAATTACATTGGTCAATGATAACCAAATGGACAACTAACTCAAGGAAATTTTGGCATTTGTATACTATGACTCGATTGTAAACAATCCATCCAAAAATATCATACACAGAAATCTCTTTGTAGCATGGGTTATTATAGCATAGTTTGGAATTGTATGTGGTTTAACTATCATGGCTAATTCAGCAGACAACAAATTGGAAATACTTTTCCTATTTTCCCAAGAAAGCAGGATCTGACATTTCTTGCAAATTATTTTCATTGGAGACAATTTGCATGAAATGTCAAAACTGTTTTCTAGGAAAAATATATCAATATATCAGCTGCTGAAAATTTTACCCATAGACCTAATTGTTAAAGAAAGACCCCTGATATGTTGAGGTACAGATATCTCGAAGCATTTCAGAGAGTCCCTTGGAATTCAAGATAACTAGAGTTGATTGTATCTAAATTCTGAATCATATTTACCCTAAACGGTGAGACACCCAAATTCCTTACAGCCTATGCACAAAAAGCTTTATTCTAGTCATTGGTTTTGAAAAAATTGAATATTTTCAATTTTTCTCATAGTGAAAGTGAATGCAAATTATGCAGAAATCTGTAAATCTTCAACAAGTTCAGCTTGTTCAATTTTTCCATTATTTTCACAGTATTGTTGTGTAACATCAATGATTCCAATTCCACAAAGAGAAGTAAAAATTATTTTCTCAGAAAAAATCCTATAAATCACTTAACTATAGAAATTGCTTAAGTCAGACCAAAGGACAAGATGCACTTTTGCCGTTTTTGTGCCCACAATGGATTTTAGTGAAATTCATATGTAAGGTAGCCTGACCTTTGCCAGTTCACATGAGCACAATTTGAATTTAACAATGACATATAGAGTCACATGACTTCTGGTTTCATTGCAAGAGGGTGTTTATAGAGGTCTGTCAACCTGAGCTGACATATTAGATAAAAAACAATGACTATACATACTTCTGGCTTGATTAAAGCATGCTCATGTTGTGATTCATGCCTGCTTATCACGTGACAAACATTAAATAATTTTCTATAGGAAAACTTTAACTATGTGTTAGAAGAAAAATGAAGTTACATATTGCAAAATTATGTTTTATTACTGTTTTTGTTTATGGTTCCGAGTAAGCAAATAAAACAATTGACATGTTGTATATTTCACATGCCCATGTACACCATCGCACATTTTGAAGGTATGGATGCTCCTAGTTGTAAATATAAATAGATACTGACTTATATTTGACCTTGACTTTTCAATTGCATGAAGTATCTTTTTGGAAATAATCTACCATAAGAATACCATAAGCATCCAAAAAACCAAGGCCATAAACTTCCCAGTTGTCGAACCAGACTTTGGCGGGGTGGGCTAGGGTGATTCCATTGTTTAGATTGTTATTTGGATTCCGGTTTGAAATGTTGGACCCAAGTTTCATCCATCGTCACACACCAACAGAAACTTTTCAGGATCTGTCTCAAAATGGTTCAGATTAGCAAGCGACATATTCTGTCTTGTGTCCTCTGATCAGTTGTCAGAAGTCTGGGTATCCAATGGGCTGAGAGTTTTCTCATATTCAGATCTTCTGTAAGAATGGAATGCACTATTTCCTGAGAAATCTCTACATAACTAACTATGCATCTATGTAACTCGTCTGTCACCCATAACCATACCATAGACTTTAGTGACTATTTTGGGAGTTGTCACAGTAAGAGGCCCTCCAGAATGCGGGTCAACCTCTAGGCTCTCCTTGCCATGCTTAAATGTGTGAAGATATATCAAAATACATTGATAAATGCAGGGCTAGAGTAATAACAACGTTTTTTTTTTCTTTCTAAAAATAGCCACAGTTGTCTTGATCTTGAGCCCAGCATGCTGAAAGTTGAATTTGCCTGAGACATTTGCTCGAGAACCCAATAATTGTGTGAAGATATATGTCAAAATCCATTGATAAATGCAGGGGCTAGAGTGATGACAATTCTTTTTTTTTTCTAAAAATAGCCAGAGTTACCTTGACCTTGAGCCCAGCATCCTGAAAGTTGAACTTGCTCGAGAGATTACATACCCAACATTTATGTTAAGTTACGTATATCAAAATCCACTCATAAATGTAGGCACTAGAGCGATGGCAAAGTTGTTTTTATTTTTCTAAAAATAGCCACAATGCCCTTGACCTTGAGCCGAGCACCCTGACAGTTAAACTTGCTCAAGATATTATACCAAACATATAAAGTAATATTGAAATCCATCAATAAATGTAGGCACAAGAGCCATAACAAAGTTTAAAAAAAAAAAAAAAAAAAATAGCCACAGTGACCTTGACCTTGACCATGACCAAAGCAGCCTGTAAGTCCATTTTAATTCCCAACAGTTATATTAAAACCAATAGATAAATGTAGGTACTAGAGTGATGACAAAGTTTTCCTAAAAATGGCCACAGTGACCTTGACCTTGAGCCCAAGACCAGAAACCTTGAACTCGCTTGAAATATTATCATACCCAACATTTGTGTGAAGTTGTATTAAAATCCCTCAATAAATGTAGGGCCTAGGGTGATGATGAAAGGTAACATACGTACATAGTATGACGTTACGTATGTACATTATGTACATACTTCTGATGGAACAGACCCTATATCCCCTCGCCACTTCGATGTGTGAGAGGATAAAAAAGGCAAGGATTAATAGGGCTGAAAGTTGGCAGTCCTGCTGAATTCCTTCAATACAAGGTCCACATCAATCATCCCTTGTATGCATACCTTATGTAAGACAAAAATGGTGGGAATAATATAGCATAAATCCAGGTCTTTAATATTACACCCAACTAAATTTTTGTTTTGAAGCAGATTCCAGCATTTCAAGTACCCTTACAAATGTACAGTGATGCAAACTTGCCAACTATGGACGTTTTATCATATCCATATGTTGAAATACAATCTTGCAGTCCTTTCAGTACTTTGATACGCATAAGTTCAATAATATTAAAAATGCCGAAAAAGTCTTTTTAAGGTATTGTCCATATTCGTAACCGGTTGTTTGTTGCCACTATGAGGTGTATAATTTTCTTCTTAATAAAATGAAAAGAATTTGTTTCTGGTTCCAAATATGGACATGCATGGAGTCATGCCATGAACTGCACGAGGGTGTCACAGTTGCCATAGACTCAATGCTAAATGTGATCGATAGGGCAAAATTAACATAAAACACTTTTCTAGTAAATAAAAGAAATCAAGGGGATTAAACTAGAGACATTAAGGTGTCGTTTTGCAATATTTGTTTTTGGATTTGCTTACTTTCCAAATTTGACCTTAAAGTGGGCACATCGCTATAGAAAAATGTAACTCGTCCTTTTGGCCGTAAATTTTATGTAAATATTTGAGAACAAAACACAGAAAAGAAAAATAGTTTCTGATAAGATATGGTCAGTCAGAACAAAGTATTTTTTTATTTAAAATAAAACGCCAAGCACAAAATGTTTTGAGTGATGTCGAAAGGACAACACTATATAAACATTAAGGTGCACCAATATTTAGGACTAATCTGGTATTTTTTCTTATTTTTCTATAAAAAAAAGTTTGTGGGTAGACAATGTGATGATAATTATGAATATCCACAGTATATTATGTTGTCATTTGAAAAGTTTAATTTACCCTATTTATCCTTAATATTGGAACAGCTGAACTCCTTACCATACTTGTCCTAAAATTTGAACAAGTCTGTTTGACTGCCTTTGATGTATCTAAAAACTGCTGGATAAGTGACAAACAGTATAGACCCTGATGTCAGCTTCTGTGGTGTCTGGTCTGGGTCTACAGATGTATGTCTGAATATATATGGTAAATACAGTATCTGGGTACCCTTTTTACAGTAAATGTCCTAAAAATTTGTACATTAACCCTTGTCATGCTGAATAAATTAAGATGCAATGCCCACTTCTAATTTTTAGCCAATCAGATTACTTGATCCAGATTGTTGATATAAATTCACATACTTAATGGCAAACAGTGCAGATTCAGATCAGTTGGCTTCTTCAGAAGCCAACTGATCTGGATCTAAACTGTTTGCAAAGGCAGGGTATATCCGGGTTCAGCAGGACTAGGGTTAAAATTCAGGCTAACATGAGCAGTATGATCAGGGTCTATACTGTTTATTCCACTATGTATTTTAAGAAACAACTGCATAAAAAAGGCAAAATTTAGGTAAAACCAATGTAAGGAATAAAGTGTTCAAAATTTAATGATATTTACCATACAGTGAACCCTCATTACAACGACAGCATTTGTTTCCAAAGACATTGCCATTAAAATGAATTTGCTGTTGTACAGAAATCTTAATGAGCAGACTGATATGTAAGAAAGGTCTTTTTTTTTTGTTCTTATTTCCTCACAGAACATATGTTTTGGATATTTGTTAGAATTGCCTCACTGAGGTGATTCTAACAAATATTCAAAATATATGTTTCTTTAAAGTATTTTTTTACAATATTCTGGCATAATTTAATTGTGACTAATTGTTACCTCTTAAAGGAAGGTTTTGTGACAGTCAAACTGTCATTACAATGAATTTTGTCATTGTATCGAGTGTCGGTATAAAGAGGATTGTCTGTACAATGGAACTCCGACTTACCATCTAGTGTTTTCAGTTTAGTGAGAGTTCTTTCTGCATAGCTTTTAAATGGTCCTTGTGGTTCAGCATCTACAATGTCTTTCAATGGATTGCCTGTAAACAGCAGCTCCTCTAGAAATGATAGCTCCGTCTGCGTGAAGATGAAATATACCATGACGACCAAAAATTGGGATTCACTTCTTACCTTTAGCACCCTCAGTGCGAATTCAGCAGATGACAAATTCATGATAGGGTTATATGGTGATATTGGACCTTGGACCCATAGTATCATGATACATTGGAGCTACAATGTATGTTTGCTAGAATTCAGAGTTTGCTATTTCATGGAAAAAATACCTCTTAAGGAGACAGTTTGCAGGTAATGCCAACCTCATTTTTCTGGTAATAAATATTGTTTGCTGGAAGTTTTTTTTTCCAGCATGCTAAGAGTTGATAGGCTAAATTTAGCCCATTATAGTCTGGAGACCTTCAAAAGGATAATTGACAAACAGTGCAGACCCAGATCAGACGCCACACAAAGCAGCACCTGATCGGGGTCTATATTGTTTACCTTAATTACAGGAATTTCTATAAAACATTGTTATAATAAAACACCCTGATATTGAAAATAGACCAGTCCAAAGAGTTGCGGTAGAAGAGTCAAACTGATGGAAATGGGTTAAATGTTAGCACAGCTGCAGATAAGAGGGGTATCCTGCTAAATATATTTTTCCTATTTTTTTTTTCATAAAAAAAATACAAAAAAAAACAACAACAAAAAACAACAACCCAAAAACAACAAAACATGTCATGAGTACCCATCAGAAGTGCCTTGCTGAGGCAACTCTAATGAGTACCCACAACATAATATTTGCATAATTACCATAATAACCCTAAATATTGGGACAGACATGCCTGAGCAAACAATAAAGACCCAAATCAGACGCTGCAGAATGTGGCATCTAATCAGGGTCTACACTGTTTGCCATTCATCCAGCATTATTTTAGACACATCAGCTGGTAGTAAAAGAGCCTTTTTTTCAAATTTTAGGACAAGTAAATTAAGGAGTCATTTTGGTGTGGATAGGAGCAATTTCTCCTCTTTTCCACAATATTTTGTTACCTGTATTTAGATTTCCATGTTAAAACAGAGACCAGAATTTCACTTTGAGATAATCGGTTATTCGAGATAAGTGAGGCTGAGATAACGAGAGTCGATTGTATGTATGTTTAGGGTAACATGTTAGAAAAAAAATAGGTAGGGTAGGTAGAAATTCCTTTTTTTTCTTACATTTTTTTCTTACATTTTTTTAATGCAGAATTATACCATAATTACCTGATATATTTATACTTAGCACCAAACTTCACATAAAATTTTACCAAGTCTGTTTGACTGTCTTTTGACGCACCTAAAAGTACTGATAGAATGGCAAACAGTTTAGACCCTGATCAAACTGCTCCTATAGGAGCAGTTTGATCTGGGTCTATGCTGTTTGCTCATACCTACTTGTCCAAATATCTAGCATAACTACTTATCCCAGTAATATTTCTTGTTGTAGAGAAAACAATAAAAACAAATTCCTAGGTTTCACTAGAAAAATTAGATAGAGTAGGGTTACCCTAAACACACATATTTTTTTTATTTGGTCTCATTATTGAGCCCATTCTCATATCTTGGAAAATTAAGTTCCACTTAAGCTGGTGCTTGGAGGCGTATGCAGCCCAGCAAACTACACTGCTGTCATATGAAACAATCTCAAAAATACAAAGGCTCTTGACTTTCGTTCTTTTACGTGTTCTCTGTTTCCAATGGCAACTTTTATAGATTTTATTTGGAAAGTTTTGAAAAAACAAAACAAAAAAAAAACAAACTTTTACACCAAGCTTACATAATGTAGGCACTGACAACTGTGCGGACACATCCTAGAGGTTGATTTGGGAGAAAAAGTCTCCCTATGCTTGCTGACTTCTCCCTGTCTTTAGCTGAGGGAGAAGTGAAAATGTATAGAATATATAGGGAAATCCAAATTTTTGACCAAAACTTCTCCCTGAAATTCTGAAATTGTCGCAAAACTTCTCCCTCTCTGAAAACTCTAGGATGACCACTGACTCCCTACACAGTCAGCAGAGTGAATGCCATATAGGCAAGCTAAAAATGGGCATCTTTTTTTTTTTTTTTTCCTTAACCTGCAACTACCTGATCACCAGTCAGACGCATATCCGACTGAGCCACCGAGGCAGATTAAAAACAGGTAAATACAAATTACAAACTCACCAATTTTGCGAATTCTCCTTTATCTTTGACCAAGTTGTGAGCCATTAATAAAACCTGAAAAAAATAACAGAATTAAATTACATGTACCATATTTTGGCCTGAGTATTTGGGCGGACATGCCTGAACAAACAGTGCAGACCTAGATCAGATGCCACAGAATACACTGTTTGCCACTCACCCATCCAGCCGTCTTTCATAAGCATGTTGTCAAACTGATCAAATTGTTATAATTTTAGGACAAATATTTTAAAGAGTTAACATGTCTGAAAACTCGGGGTAAATGAAATATTCCAAATCAGCCATCAAAACTAAAGCAGAGAGCTTGCTAAGGAGGCATATTTGACGATAATTCTGGGAATAAAATTTCTCGATTTCTCCATAAAAAGATATCTTGTGAGAACTCATCATCAGCTTTCACTGAGGTGCTTCTAATAAGTACCCACAACCTGATTTATGGAGAAATAAGAAAATTATCCTAGAATTATTATCAAATACTTCTCTGCTAAGCAGATTTATATATATCATACCATGCTCTCCTTTCCCCAATACATTTTGTGGAAATTTTAACCCTTTCAGCCTGACAAACAGTGTACATCCAGATGAGACGGCTTGTAATGAGTCATCTCATCAGGATTTACACTGTTTGCAATTCTGTTTTTGATTTTAGACTGAAACCCCTATCTGCATCAGTAGACATGTCCCTCTTTAAGGATAAAAGAGTCCAGAAACCTAGGAGCAAAAGGTTTAAAACAAGAATACAATGTACCATTATAATGTGACACTGTATCTTCATGTCTTTGATAAATTCTGTATTAACCCTTAAAGCGCCAAGAAAAACTGCATCTAAAAATGTCATCTGTTTATGTTGTCTGCTGAATATTCTTGCAAACTTTTCAAACCTATTTTTGCATACAGGCAAACAGTGTGGACCCACATTAGACTGCTCCTTTAGGAGCAGTCTGATCTGGGTCCACACTATTTGCAAAAATGACTTTTAAAATCACAAGCAGATGACAAAGCAGACGACAATTGTTGTGATTGGTGCTTTAAGGGTTAAATTTTAAAGAATTAGAGAATATCTATTTAAGATGTTAACGTAACTGCAAGACCAACTGCCTTGATTGTTCTGGTGAGTGCCTAAGTGACGTAACATGCAAGATGGTATCCTTCACCAAGTTAACTATTTTGGGTGCCTAGTATTTATTTATTGTGTGCATCAGACCCACTGGATGAGGTTGTTATTGAGGGTACAGGCAACAATGCTGTATGCTCTGGTCTGCCTCATTCCGTTGCTTTCGATGGGCACTTGAGTCAATGGAACATGTACCAGTTCGTCTGGTGGTTGGGCCTCATGGAGGGAACATTAAGATTGTTCATTGATCAAGTATTAAACATTTCTCTTTGCACAGTATGTAAAGATTATGTCTTATCAAAACAGATTTATGTATGATACATATATAAATCTTTTTGGTTAAGTTCTTAAAATTATTTCTTTTGTTAATGCTCTGTCATTCGGATATTTTTCCTTGATTTTTTTTTATTTTGTCTAACTATTACATGCCTCTACAAGTACATGCTCCTATGTAAGCCAGAAATTTGTAATAAATATCTTGTACCTTTACTACAGTGAACCCTCATTACAACGACAGCATTTGTTCCCAAGATGTTGCCATTATAATGAATTTGCTGTTGTAAAGAATGGACAGAATGGTATGTAAGAAAGACCTTGTTTTATTCTTATTAAATCATAGAACAAATGTTTTGGATATTTGTTAGAATTGCCTCAGTGAGGCAATTCTAACAAATATCCAAAACATATGTTTCTTTACAGTATTAAATACAGGTATAATATTCTTGCATAATTTATGACTAATTGTTACATCTTAAGCAAAGGTTTCGTGACAGTCAAATTGTCATTATAACCAATTTTGTCATTGTATCAAGTGTCGGTATAAGGAGGGTTGACTGTACTACAGCATATACCATATTTACTCTAAATATTGGGACACCCTATCCCCTTACCATCCTTTTACTAATAGTTGAACAAGTCCAGTTTACTACCCGTTGATGTGTCAATAAAATGCCAGAAGAATGGCAAACAGTGTAGACCCTGATCAGACACCACATTCTGCCATATCTAATCAGGGTCTACACTGTTTGCTCAGGCCTGTCTGTCCCAATACTTAGGTTTATTACAGTATATCAGTCTACATTGTCCTGCCCAGAAAAAGTGTGGTTAGGTAAACTGACCGCACTTGACATGACCCTTATGGGTTTACTGGGCCGTAAAACCCCAATTCAAACTCAAATAAACTTGACATACTACAATGTATATTGTCAGGCCTCACACAAGAGTCATATCAAGTCAAAAAAAAAAAAAAAAAAAATGTCTTTCAGAATATGCAAAATACAGTGTTTCATATCATCCACAAAGACGCATTCTCATCAGAACCTTTGCTATCCATAGCTACAATCTACAGTACCCAATGATATGTAATCACAAAGTGAAGGCCCTGATTTATTCTAGTCACCTGGCATGGCTCATGCTATATGCCATATTCATTCATCATTTGAGTGTGCTCAATGTAACTGTCAGGACATTTTTTTTAATTAATTTAATGTTCTAAATCTCTTTTTACAATATGTACATGTTGATCTTAATTCTTAAATAAATCTTAACTCTTGTCCTGCTGACCCCGGATATACTCTGCCTTTGCAAACAGTGTAGATCCAGATCAGTTGGCTTCTGAAGAAGCAAACTGATCTGGATCTATACTGTTTGTCATTAAGTATGTGAATTATTATCAACAATCTGGATCAAGTAATCTGATTGGCTGAAAATTAGAAGTGGTCGTGGCATCTTAATTTATTCAGCATGACAAGGGTTAATCTTAATAGATACTTTGAGTTTCTTGAGAACACCAATTCCCTTAAGTTTCTCTATAAAGTTGTAGGAAATCCAGAGTTCTTGAAGGGTCTCACCTACTGCTTCCTGAAAACATAACAAATTATAATAATAATAATGCTGGTAATGAGTACCCGCATAAAGCATAATAGATCAGCATATGCCTCAGCAGGGTGGTCAATGTTTTTGCTTTTCAACAGCAGATTCTAATATAACCATAGCAACAGATAAGGCGCTTTTTTTTATCCGAAAAATGCTGATATCTTTCTTATTTCTCGACAAAAACATATGTTGTGGTACTCATTAGAAGCGCCTTGCCGAG
The DNA here is from genome assembly GCA_964016985.1 of Anodontia alba. Lineage (NCBI taxonomy): Eukaryota > Metazoa > Mollusca > Bivalvia > Lucinida > Lucinidae > Anodontia > Anodontia alba. The sequence continues at coordinate 47,654,220 of OZ024823.1, read as the reverse complement.
GCGCTTCTAATGAGTACCCACAACATATGTTTTCGTCGAGAAATAAGAAAAATAATATGTGGCTACCCCCTCTTATCTGTAGCTATGATAACTCCAGATAAGACAGAGTAGCCACATAATATTTTTTCTTATTTCTCTATGAGTATCCATAAGACATGTTTTCATGGAGAAATAAAAAACAAAAACAAAAAAACAAAAAAAAACAGAGTAAGTACTTTTTAGTTTAAAAAAATGCCTTATCTGGTGCCATGCTAAAGAACTAAATATTTGTATGCAAAAAGCAAAGTTCTTGATCAAACAACTAGAAACTTGTTAAATACACATCTTTATAAGTCGTCCAATGGGAACTGCAAAGCAGTTCCCCAAACGGCAGAGCAATTTGGCGTGCAGACGCACTACTATAGACTACCTATGTGACCAAAAATGTGATGGTCCAACAAACGCTTGGGTGGTTTGGTGCTTATCTTGAAAAACAATAAGCGTTCCATGATTTGGCAGAGACTATTGACACGGCGGTCGTGCCGATAATAGCAACAAAACAGTCAATAATGCCAAATACTCTAGTTGCAAGGGGTTGAATCATGAGACTTATGACATCAGCCTACAAAATTTGTGATCGTGGCCATTTTAAATTTTGTCTCCACTTCGAATTTTATTTCTATCCATTCTCCGTCTGTTTACAAGCTAAGCATGATTCGTTTTGTGCATAAGGTACATTTTGATGTAGATTTTTAGATAACACATAGATTTTACGCTCTTTTCTTGTGATAATCTAAAAAACCGACACAGGTAAGCGAACGATAGTATATTGTCATTGTACTTGTCATTGGCATACACTACTTTTCGGTATTCAGAAAGCATGGCCCCAGCCCATCAGGGCCTGCGAAATAGATGAGCTGCCTAAAGCCTCCATGGCAGAGCTGCTAGTAACTAAGCAGGACCCGAATTCATGTGATTGGGTCGGGTAAAAGTCCCACGGAGGTAATGTCTCTGAACTACTGATATTGGACGTCATATCGCAATTCATGCAGTGGATTAGAAGTCAAGGGTGGTCTGAAATCAAATTCAGTTAGATCTGGCCAACCCACCTATGAAGCATGTGATGATAATTTGGATGCACGGAGTGCACGAATTCGTATTATTTTGCACTGTAATTACCCAAAGTCATGGAAAAGACATGCAGGCCTGAGCAAATAGTGCAGACTCAGATCAGATGCTGCAGAATGTGATGTCTGAACAGAGTCTACACTGTTTGCCACTCACCCAGCAGTTTTTATACACATTAATAGATAGCTAAATGGACTTTTCAACATTTAGGACAAATATGGTAAGGAGGTAAGATGTCCCAATTCTTAGGATAAATAGGTTACAAATTAATCTGTTTATGCCTAGCATCCCATGAAAGAGACATTCCCAAACAGTGTAGACCCAGATCAGATGCTGCAGAATGCAGCATCTGATCTGGGTCTACACTGTTTGCATTAAATACAGGAATTTCTATAAAAAAATTTAGTACTACGAAACTAACCAGACATCCCTTCTATTAGAAAATGACCAGTCCAAACAGCTGAGGCAGACGAGTCCATTTTGCATAAATGGGTTAATGATACAGCTTTCAAGAGTTAAACTTCCTACAGTCTGATCTGAAAAGCCTGATCAGCTGAGAGTCTCTTTTTTTTCCAGATCCATAATACACCCTGTCAAACCAGGCCCTGAGGTTATAAAACTTGTTTTCATGCTCAACTCAGCTGAGCATGAAATTTTCTCTGCTTATAAATATGAAAATGCCAACTATTGTTGGCATTTTCATATTTATTAGCAGAGAAAATTTTATGCTCAGCTATGTTTAGCAAGAAAGAATTTGCAATTGTTAGTAATTTGAGATTTATTAGCAGGGCAAATTTCATGCTCGGCTGAGTTCAGCATGAAAAAAGTTTTATAACCCCAGAGCTCAGCTATGTTTAGCAAGAAAGAATTTGCAATTGTTAGTAATTTGAGATTTATTAGCAGGACAAATTTCGTGCTCGGCTGAATTGAGCATGAAAAAAGTTTTATAATCCCAGGGCCAGTTTTGATGAAGTTTTTTCCTTATAAAAACACATGTTGTAGGCACTGATTAGAATACCCACAAGATATGTTTTTGTTTTTTATGGAAAAGTATATAAAAAAAATATTTATAAGGATATTCCTCTTGTCAAGAGTTATGCACTCATGCCCTAAGGTCCTTTTTTCATGACATGTTAATACACAGTTGTTTCCCTAAGGTCCTTTTTTCATGACATGTTAATACACAGTTGTTTCCCTCCAAAGGAATTTCCCTCAAAATGTTAGATAATGATAAGGATGAATCAAAATGGCAGCTAGGAATATCATAATATGATATGCTACCAGTACAAAGTGTGAAAAGAAAGCATGGCCATAGATAACAGTTTTAAAACACATAAGATTTAAACTTACCAAACCTGTTAATGACTTAATATTGTTTCTTCCAAGTGACAAAATTCTGAGATTTTCTGAAAAAACAAAAAAAAAAAAAAAAATATTTATATATATATATATATATATATATATATATATATATATATATATATATATATATATATATATATATATATATATATATATATATATATTGATTACGCTACAATTAGCTCTTACTTTTTGTTCAGTCAAGATTGTCACATCCCATCACATGTATTCTATAAACTATAAAGGGTCTTAATTGATAAGGGGTATGCAAACCCTAAAGACCCAGATCAGAACGTATGGACATGCATGCTGGTCTGGGTTTTTGCTATCTGGATATGTTGTAAGATACATTTTCTTGGCTGCCAGCCCAAATAATAAAGTTTAAAACATTCTTACAAATAATCAGAACATAAATTTCATAAGTTTACATTAAGGTCTTAAACTCTGAATTGAATAACAGAAAAAAAAACTCTGAATTGAATGACAGAATGAACATGAAAATTAACCCGGGTCCTGCTGGACCCCGATATGCCCTGTCTTTGCAAACAGTGTAGATCTAGATCAGTTGGCTTCTTCAGAAGCCAACTGATCTGGATCTGCACTGTTTGTCACTAAGTATGCAAATTTGTATCAACAACCTAGATCAAACAACCCGATTGGCTGAAAATTAGATGTGGGCATGGCATCTTAATTTATTCAGCAGGGCAAGGGTTAACCATGAACAATTCAACTGTAAAAGTAAAGCTCCAGATAAGAAGGAGTATCAACATGTTTTTTCTTATTTCTCCACAAAAATGTATGTTGTGAGTACTTATTAGAAATGCATGTCTAATTAGTACCACAACATGAAAATTAGTGTATTTACCCTAAGTATTGGGACACCACATCTCCTTGCCATACTTCTCCTCAAATTTGAACAAGTCTACTTCATTACCTGCTGATGTGTCAAAAAGTGTGCTGGATGAGTGACAAACAGTGTAACCCCTGATCAGATGCTGCATTCTGCAGCATCTGATCTGGGTCTACACTGTTTGCTCAGGCCTAACTGTCCCAATACTTTATATAGGGTTATTCCAGTATGAAAAATATCTTACTTTTCAGTTGAAAAACATGTTTTATTTGTAGCTCAACCAATGAATTAGATCTCTGATGGATTTTCTGTATAGTTAAGGAGGAATATTTTTTCTTATTTCTTAAATTCATAAAACAAGAAAAATGCCTAACAGCATTATGGACGGCTTTTTCAAAAGGTTAACCAGGTAAACCTCGGACGACGCCCGACGTCCGCATGTCCCTCAAGACATCGCTATATTTAAGGACTGATTTTTAAAAAAAAAAATCTGTCCAAAAAGTATGTTGTGGGTACGCATTAGAAGCACCTTTGCAATACCCACAACATAAGTTTTTATGGAGAAATTGAAAAATCATCCAAAAATTATCATCAAATACTTTTCCTTAACAAGTCCTCTTATTTACTTATTTTCTATTAAGTTTGTCATGATAAGTCAGTTACTGAGAAAATAAAGTGAATGGAACAACTTTCATAAGAAAAAAAAAAATGAGAAGTGAATATACCGGTACTTACTTAAGCCATTTAAATTTGCGATCTTTTCTATATTGTTTGTTGATAGAGATAATTGCCTGAAACAAAAAAAAAAAAAGAGAATAAAGTACATTATATGGGCAGAGTTTTGCAAAAAGTGCCTTCGATAATGTGCAAAATGCACACTCAGATCATCCTGCACATGCTCAAAATATCATCCTGGGCCCAAGGTTATAAAACTTTTTTCATGCTCAACTCAGCTGAGTATGAAATTTTCTCTGCCAATAAATATGAAAATGCCAACAATAGTTGGCATTTTCATATTTATTAACAGAGAAATTGTCATGCTCAGCTATGTTAGCAAGAAAAAAATTGCAATTGTTAGTACTTTGAGATTAGCATGAAAAATTTCATGCTCAGCTGAGTTGAGCATGAAAAAAGTTTTATAACCTTGGGCCAGGTCTTTGCTCTCCATTCATACATTCTGTAGTATACAATGACTGTTAGCGGATGCGCAGGCTGATCTAGGCCTTCACTGTCCACATGTGCCTGAAGACATGTTTTCACACTGCACGGCCCTTATGGAAATAATTTATCAACATCTTTAGTTGTAACTGCATCATAACATCATCACTCTCTGATTGCATTACTAGTCAGTTCCCTCTAGAACAGACCTACCATGTTAACCCTAGTCCTGCTGAACTCCGATATACCCTGACTTTGCAAACTCTAGATCGAGATGTGCTGGCTTCTAAAGAAGCCAACTGATCTGGATCTGCACTGTTTGCCATTAAGTATCAACAACCTGGATCAAGTAATTTGATTGGTTGAAAATTAGAAGTGGGTGTGGCATCTTAAATTATTTAAATTTACACAGCTCCAGATAAGGTTCTCTTTTCATCCAAGAAGTTCTGTATTTTTTGGCTGGGCTCCGCAGCACAGTGGCAGTGCATCTGACTGCAGATCTAGGGGTCACAAGTTTGACTCCTGCTGAACCCAGATATGCCCTGCCTTTGCAAACAGTGTAGATCCAGATCAGTTGGCTTCTTCAGAAGCCAACTGATCTGGATCTGCACTGTTTGTCATTATGTATGTGAATTTGTGTCAAGAACCTGGATCAATAATCTGATTGGCTGACAATTAGAAGTAGGCATGGCATCTTAATTTATTCAGCACAATAATGGTTAAATTCTATGGAGACTGATCATGAAATAATTGCTACAGTCATTCTCCACCTTCTGCTGATTCAAGAAAAGCAGCTGTCAGTTACTGGCAAAAGTATGTGCACAAAGTATTAGTTAACCACTTAGAGGACTTAGCCTGACCAGGAAAATTGTGAGTAGTAGGTTTACTGACTGGCTCAACATGATCTAAACAGTGTTGACTGGGCCATAAAATTCCAAATCAAATCAGAAAGCGTTATTTTTCTTACCTCTACATAAAAACATAGATTGTGGGTACTAATTAGAAGTACCTTGCCAAAAATCATACTTTTTCTGTATAATCTATATGGTATGCATTTTTGTTTTGATACAATGTTTATTTTGCTAAGTTTTCAATTTATTTACTTTTCATTTTCGATTCCAGCAATTGTATTACTGACAGTTCTATAGATGTTGTATTGTAGCTGTAGGATTTGACAGTAGCTGTCAATTTTCGTTTTTGGCACATACAGAATATTCTTACAAAGATTAGAAACATCTGATGTGAAGTAAAATGAGTGACCCTTGCGCCATATATAGGTAATGAAAGCCCAGATCAACCTGGGCCCAGTTTTTCAAAAATAACAATGTCGTTAGTTAAAAACAGTGATTATCAAATACGGCTTGTACATTAATATCTTTGCTGAAAAAATGTGAGTAGCTTTTGCATTTGCAAAAGCTACTCACACTTTTTCAGCAAAAATACCTGTGAATTAGATATTGTACTTACTATAACAGTTAACATTTTGACCACTAACAAGCTTGTTAAGCTAACAACACTTTGAACAACTGGGCCCTGAACTTTTGTGCAGCATGGTCAGGGCCTTTGTAACCTATTTACAGAATTATTGGCTATACTGTAGAATAAATACATCAAGGAACACTGCTGATGGCATTCAATCACAGAGGCTTATAATTCTACTAACCGGGCTATCAGCTTCCTGGTATCTATATAGGGTATACAACATGTTGTGTGTGGGCTGCCTATCATCTGATTGGCTTCTGACTGAGAGCTGACCAGGAATGCAATCTAGTTCTTTTATAGAAACAGTTATGATAATAGCTTTCACCTCTGCAGTACTTCCTTAAATGTTTACAAATAATTATACATTTTCTGGCGAAAGAATGTGCACAATACTGGTTAACCGCTTAGAGGACTAAGCCTGCCCAGTAAACGTGTGGTTAGGTAAACTGACCGCGCTCGACATGACCCCATTGGGTTGACTGGGCCGTAAAACCTCAACACAAACAAACATGCCAATTGCCCAGTCAAAATTGGTTAATACTTAGCATCTTAGCATGCTGGGTAAAACTTTCAGATGACATTTTGAAATATTTTTCTTATTTTTTTCTTCAGAATTTCTGGAAAAAAAAAAAAAAAAAAACAGAAAAAAGAGACAGTTTGCATGACATGTCAAAACCTGTTTTCTGAAAAAAACAGCAACAACAAAAAACAAAAAACTAAAACTAAAAAAACAAAAACAGAAAAAAAGAGAGAATTAAACATCATCAAAATGTAAACTGCTGTAATTGCCCAGAAAGTGGTAACGGTTAAAAGACCATAGTAAAGGTAATAAAACTTGAAATTATTTCTTAATCTGATCTTCTTAACCCTTGTCCTGCTGGACCCGGATATACCCTGCCTTTGCAAACAGTGTAGATCTAGATCAGTTGGCTTCTGAAGAAGCCAGCTGATCTGGATCAGCACTGTTTGCCATTAAGTATGTGAATTTACATCAACAATTTGGATCAAGTAGTCTGATTGGCTGAAAATTAGAAGTGGGCATGGCCTCTTAATTTATTCAGCAGGACAAGGGTTAATTTGTGGCAAGGGATGTACAAACACAATGCCAATGATTGATGGAGTCAGCTAGCCAAAGATAGGCACTTTCCTCCTGTAAGTTGTTTCAAGGATCATAGCCCCATTAGTAGAATTTTTAACCTCTGGACTGCATGAATGCATAGGCTGAGATCTGGACCTTTGTTGTTTGTACATTGCAAAAGGGCCCTTCTACGTTGCTAATCATTTAGTTGAGCAAAATAAGAAATCTTTGCTAAATCTTACGTGCAGTTTGTAAGGGTTGACAATGAGGCATCCATTTTTTCTAGTGGTGGTATACACATCAATAATTTGACATGTTTAGCTTCTGTAGCCTTCTCTCCAGACTTTTCCTCCTAAAAAAATACATATCTAGATTAGTATATCCATAGCTCTAGATAAGGAGCTTTTTTATTCAACATTTTTCCTACTTCTCCACGAAAAAGTATGTTGTGGGTATATATATTCAATATGGGTATATAATACTCAATAGAAGTGCCTTCCCTGCATTGTATTCATATTTTATTAATTTTCCTTTCTAAAACAGTCCACTGCCTAAGTCTGGGATTCAGATGAAGAGGCGAGCACGTATAAGTAGAGGATATTTACTCTTTTGCTGTGAATACCATAAATATTTTCATCGAGTGTAATGAAAACATCAGTGTTTTCCGAAGTGTGAAGCACGAGTGAAAATTTGAATGTTTTCATTACACGAGATGAAAATTTTTATGGTATTCGATCACTGAAAAAGCGTAAATTTTCTTTTTATTTTATTGTTTACACACTAATGCCCCATTCTGACATCATAACTAACATTATCAAATGAAACATGAATGTCATGGCATACTTTCATGGTGTCAACGTTCAGTACTTAACATGTGAAGCACTGATGAGACAAAAACAAAAAGTTTTGGCAAATTAAAATAATCTTGATACCAAAATGTTCCTTACATTCTAACTAAGAAAACGCATCCTAACACTTGATAGTTTTGCTCAGAAACAGAGAAGTTACAGGAGATAAAAAACTGAAGAAGGGTTGGCATGATCTGTTAGGGAAACAATGAAGACAAATGAAGTAATCCAAAAAGAGTGCAAATAACATGGACTTGTTATTTCTCTTTTGTGAAAATATCATATTCTTTTACTTGTGAAAATATCATTTTTAGTCATTTCCGATATGCACTGATTTCACTGCTTGCAATAAAATAAAACAAAATAAACAAGAAATGTCAATAAGCAATGCTTATTAGATTCTTCATCCCCACAATGCTTATCAGATTCTTCATCCCCCCAATGCTTATTAGATTCATTACTCCGATGAAAATTTGAGAAAATTGACAAGTAACAATCCCAATCTAGATCTGGTTAAGGTAAATGCATATCAAAATTTGATCAAGCAGAAATGAAATATTGCCAATAGCCATTAAGGGCCATTACTCTGTTGTAAATTTGCAACAACTGAGACAAACAATTTGATTGTAGATCTAGTCAAGGCATATGCACAAATTAGTCTAATTTCATTATTTTGTTCTCAAGATATTGAGCAGAAACCAAATTCTGACGTTAATTAGGGCCTTAACTCTGTTGTAAATTTGCAAAAATTAACACGTAACAATCCTAACCTAGATCTGGTTATGGTGAATACATATGCAAAATTTGATCAAATTCCATTGATTCCTTCAAAAGATATTGAGTGGAAATGGAATTTTGACAACAACCAAGAGCCATAACTCTGTTGTAAATTTGTGAAAATAGTGGCTTAACAATCCCAATCTAGATCTGGTTAAGGCCAACACATATACAAAATTTGATCACATTCCATCAATTCATTCAGAAGATATTGGGTTGAAACGGAATTTTGTCAATAACCAAGGGTCAAAACTCTGTTGCATATTTTCGAAAACTGATGGGTATAACAATCCCAACCTAGATCTGGTTAAGGTCAATGCATATGCAAAATTTGATCAAATTCTGTCAATTTGTTCACAAGATATTGAGCGGAAATGAAATCTTGATAATAACCAAGGGCCATTAACTATGGTGTAAATTTGAGAACATTAATACGTAACAAACCCAACCTTGATCTGGTTTAGATCAAGACATATGCAAAATTTGATCAATTTGAATCCTATCAATTCACTCACAAGATATTGAGCAGAAACAAAATTTTGACGATAATCAAGAACTTTATATAGGAAGGATCAAATCATTACTTAATGGCAGGTCACAAACATTAACTGTATATAGTTCTTGAAGGGGATTGCTCCAAGGAAGTACTGATAACTTAATTCAGGTGTTCCTCAATCCTCGGAGAAATTCTATTCTTGGTCTACATAAATGACCTGAATCAAAAGAACATGCAGGTAAGACATTCTGCCAATGATAGGGCTGCATACTTAGCTATTACAGCCTTTGAAATGTTAAGCACTCAAGGCAAAATTTTCAGCACCAGACATTTTGAAATATTAATCTTTCTTATTTTTTCCCAGAAACAGGTTTGACATTTCATGCAAACTGTCTCCAATGGAGACAATTTGCATGAAATGTCAAATCTGTTGTTTTTTTTTTTGTTTTTTTTTTCTGGAAAATAAGAAAAATATTTTGTCATTTACAGTGAATTAGCCCAGGACACTATTTTTCCCCAAAACAGGTTTTGACATTTCATGCAAATTGTCTCCATTGGAGACAATTTGCATGAAATGTCAAATCTGTTTTTTTTTTTTTTTTTTTTTTTTTTTTTTGCGGTAAATTAAGAAAAATATTTTATCATTTACAGGGAATTAGCCCAGGACACTATGGACGCTTGCATCATCCAATTTCTTCTTGTCATAAAAATGCAAGGGAGGCAACTGCATATCAGGTTATAAAGTAGGTGTATTGTTTAAAATATTTCAATTCTGTAAATAATATCGGAAAGTTCAGCAAAAATTGGAAATTTGTAAATGAATATTAGAGAATCTGTATCTTTATACATTCATTTTTATACTAGACGTTTTATACTGAAAATAATTAATGGTGTACATTTAAAACCTGAATATTTTTAGTTTTCCATTCATTCATAACACTAAAGAACCCCCTCTCCGTTACCTTGTGATCCGAAAGGAGCGCTAATCTATATGATGATGATTAAGGTGATAATGATATATTTGATGCCCTCTTAGAGGGTTAACCTAATCAACAAGTACAAGAAACCCTTCTCTCGATACGTTCAGCTTCCCGGATCAAACATCCGAAGGTAGGACTAAATACCTTATAAGAGCATAAGACCAAACACTGATGAAAGGTATTAAAAAAAATGGCAAGTAATGATTATGTTCCTTAATTATCCCAGAAAATAGGAACGAACAACTACGGGACAATTTGCATAAATTGTCACTTCCTATTTCTAAAGGACCACTTACATTAATTGCCCATTCCTATTTTCTGGGAAAAAAAAAACAACAAAAAAACACAACATATGCTTATATTCAGATTTAACATGTAAATGGGTAGAAATGGAGAAAACATTTCAATTAAGAAAAAAAGCATTTATCTAAACACTGAACTCAATCCCTAATACCCTGCCCATATTATGTCTGATCAGATGCACAGGCTGATCTGAGTCTACACTTGGTGTATGTCATTTTGTTGATTTTGCCATGTGGCAGCTCATTTTCAAAATTAAATAGCTTTAAATTAAATGACCTATCTTGATTGTGAAGACAGCAACGCTAGTATTCTACAAAGTGCCAGTATACAAAGTGTAATGCATGGGGGATGGGGATGTTCGCCAAGATACTCTCTGGATTAGACATCCAGACCCTTGGGAATCCAAAAGAAAATTTTGACATAATATGGGCAGAGTATTAGACACTTAAAAGGGAAATTCTAGAAGACACTACATTGTATGGGCCAATTTTAATGCCCACCTTGGGGATTTTAGACACAAATTTGCGACTTATGGGTAGGGAATTAGACAGCCAATTTTTAAAAAAATGTCTAATTTCCCAGGGTAATCCCCAACACCCTCTCTGGGAGAAAACATTGACAGGTGTATAATACACTGACACAGAGCATTTTTCATCATTTCTTTCTGTGCTACTTTTTTTTATCCTCCCACTTTTACCGCAAGTTCATGGGGATCTGGGCTGTCACATAATACTCAGTTATATTGTTGTTGTTGGAGCTTTTTGGCCGAATTCTCTCTGATACAGTTAGGGTATATCACTATAGAGACAGACAAAACTGATAATACTCCACTAATCCTGTGGCGAGATATGAAAAACACTAACCACGGATACAGTAAGGATAGTTGACCGAAGATGTAAGATGAAGAAAAGGCGGCTACCCAACGGTTGGAAGGCCGCCCTAAATTAAAATAAACAAGCACCTGCTATATCAATTAGAGGAAAACTTACGAATTTTACGAGGGCGTCTTTAATTGATGTTCCTTTTGTCTGAAAAATAAACGAAGAAACATGTGTGAGGATTTCATCTTTTATTTCTAATACGACAAATCAGGACATAAAAAGTCGATATACTGAATAAAATCATCATTTCAATTAATTCTATCATACCGCCATCTTGAATGCTTTCTGGTTGCTAACTCACGCGGATTCCACGGTGTTAACCCTTCTTACACAACTTTCAATCACTTGCCCTAGTACAAGTTTTGGCTTTTTGAACATTTATCTATCCTGCGTCACCTCATTACAGTATTATGCGCAGTGTCTGTAGACAAAGTAAAAGGGAGTGAGAGTTGAACAATGACGGTTCTTTGCGCCGAGATCTTCCCCTAGTGAGATTTGAAACAATGACGACTCTTTGCGCTGAGCTCTTCCGCCTAATGGTGACATTTTCATATTTATTTGCAGGGAAAGTTTCATGCTCAGCTGCTTTTTCAGCACTGCCAGGTATATGATTGGCCCCCTTTTTTCAACAAAAAGTATATGAATGGCCCTATTTTTCTGGATTCCTATGTGAAAGGCCCCATTTTTCTGACATCCTGGTATATGCACATTTTTTTCGCTCAGAGATTTTTCGAGCCTGCTTATCCTCTTGGTATCATACATGAATTGACTGTGATATTTGTCTAACAACCAGCAAAAATGAGTACAAAAAAATCAAAGGGCAGTATATGAATAGGTCAACATTTTGGATGATCAAGTATATGAATGGGTCTGTTTTTTCAAAGGCCAGGTATATGAATGGGGTAGGTTTTGAAATACTGGCTCGCACACCCGTACCAAAATTACCCCTAAGTTACCCCCCCCCCTCCCCCCAGAAACGAGGCATGAACATTTCTGTAACTAATTACGCTAATAAATATGAAAATCCCAACTTTGTTGCAGAGAAAATTTCATGCTCAACTGAGTTGAACATGAAAAAAAAATTTTATGATCTCGGGGCCTGAAATCAGTTATGGATTCAGACAACTGATAAAAACAGTCAAACCTCTTTATGAGCTGCAACATGAGTAAACGTACCTACTTACATGTGCGCCCAACGAAAACTCAAGTCAGCCTGCGCATCGCGCAGTCTGACAAGAGTCTGCGTTGTCCGCAGGAAGAAACATTGCAGCCTTGGCTATCCAATGTATGCTCAGACTGCGCGAATGCACAGGCTAATCTGAATTTTTTCTGGGCACAAATATCCAAAGGTACGTTTTCTGACGTTGCGGCTATTTTCATTGCTGTTAGAATTGTCCTTCTTGTCACATTTATGTATGTAAGCAAATGTTCAAATACAATCTGACTAGCCACCATTTCATAAGTGTCAACTTTAAGGTGATAAAATACAATTTAAGATGGTCATATGATAGACAGAATCTTCCATTCGTGGTCATTTCATCATGAAAACATACCTATATAATTTTAACCCCCTTAAACCCCACTTTTATATAGCAAAACTGGGGTTTACGGGGGTATACATTATTTTTCTTATTTCTTCTCAAAAACATAGATTATGGGTACTCGTTAGAACCGCCTCATCGAGGCGGTTCTAACGAGTACCCATAATCTATGTTTTGAGCAGAAATATGAAAAATATCATAGTTTTTTATCTTAAATTTTTCAGTTTTTGGAGTTGAAATTTTTTATTCATATGAATAGGCGTGTTTTCGTAATGCATATTAAATTTATGAAACTAGCCGAAGACTCGTTTCATAAATTTCATATGAAATGACCACTCATGTAAGATCTTCTATTTACACCACAACCTCATTATAACACCATTGCTTGGCTCCATAGCAAAACGTTTTTTTAACTAAATAGCCGTGTTGTAGCCAAATAAAAGGATATAGATTATCCAGAAAAATGGTATTTTTCTATTCATTCTATACATTTTTGTTTGTGTACAATACTTTTGGGGTCCACCTTTAAACCTTATATCCGAAACCGTCTTATAACGAATCGTCTTCATAAAGTGTTTCCAGTGTATTTGTTTTCTACATTATGAAAACAAGTCTATTCAAATAAAATGAAAATTTTACCACCAAAAAACTGACAATTTTTAGATAAAAATTCTGATATTTTTCTTATTTCTGCTCAAAAGCATAGATTGCGGGTACTCGTTAGAACCGCCTCGGCGAGGCGGTTCTAACGAGTACCCACAATCTAAGGTTTGAGCAGAAATAAGAAAAATAATGTATACCCATGTTAACCGCAGTTTTACTATATAAAAGTGGGGTTTAAGGGGGTCAACATTATATAGGCATGTTTTCGTGATGGGGAGGTACTGATACATTTTGTGTCATAATAATAGATTGATAAATTTTGCGCCTTGTATTGATGCCTATATTCAGCTTTTTTTTCTTGACTAACAGTTATATAACCAATAGCCCGTGTTATTTGGTCAGTTTATGTCGAAGTGCTAATACGTTCAAATAACCAGATCATGTGAATTTTGCAAAACTGACAAATTTGCTGAACGCTGTGATTCAACATTTGCATAAAAACAGTCTTAACATCTAATGCTATTCATGCTGATATGTTAGCAACATTGGGGAACGATGCCCCCCCCCCCCCCCCCCCCCCTCATATGCTACCGTAAAAAAGGTGGGTGGCAGAATTTAAGCGATGAACAGAAGAGAGAGCCTTGGGAATGACCCCTGTTCTGTAAAGCCTGTCACTTCGGCAACTTCCGAAAAAGTCATGTAAGTGCATGATATGATTGTGGGTGCCAGACAAGTTACAGAGAGTGCAGTTGTAACTAGTGCTGTTGGGATTTCTCAGGAAAGAATTCATCCCATTCTTACTCAGCCCGTAGGGTACCAAGACTTCTGACAGTTGATCAGAAGCACACAAGACAGAATATGTCGCATGCTAATCTGAAACGTTTTGCGACAGAGCCTGACAAGTTTCTGCTGAGGTTTATGCGCGGGAGGCCCTGTTAATAGGTATGGTACAGAAGTGCCGCTGGAATGCCCCCCACCCCCCTTTTTTATTTATACGTAAGGTTTGCATGCTCTTTATGTATGATTAGGTCTATTTTCTTCCAGCTCTGTATAAGAATAGCCCGCTTATCTGTTTTTCATCTAGAAACAAAAATCAATTACCAAGGCAGCATATATGAATAGTCATGAAATCCTCATAAAATATATGAATAGGGTGCCCTTTACAAACAGATATATGAATAGGTATATATTTTGATATTTGCAGAATATATGAATAGGTGGGGTCATGAAAATTTCAGCCGCAGTATGGATGAAACATGGAGCCGTCAATGGAAGCACCCTGGTTCACCCCACCAAAGAAGGCAAAGTCTGTTCTGTCAGCTGGAACGTTTATAGCCTCGTGTTTTGGAATACTTATGGTATTATTAGGGTAGATTATCATCTCCAATAGGGACAGACAATCAGTGGAACATATCACTGCTTAGGCAGTTAAGAGAAAATATTAAGGTCAAACGCCGTGGGAAAGTCAGTAAAGGTGTGTTGTTCCACCAGGACAATGCTCCAGCCCACACGTCTGTCATTGCAATGGCTGCCATTGTGGCTTTGAATTAATTCAAAAGCCCCGTTACTCGCCTGGTTTTGCTCCATCAGACTTCCATTTATTCCCAAAGTTGAAAAAGACTATTTCTGGTACCCATTTTTATACCCCGACTCACAATAGTGGCAGGGTATTATGGTTTCACGTTGGACGTCCGTGTGTCAGTCCGTCCGTCCGTCGTATGTCCGTCCGTCCGTCTGTCTGCGATATTGACAGATTTGTGAGGTTTTATTGGTGACCCTAGTAATCTTCCATACAAATTTTTTCATTCACTTCTAGTGCTACAGACTCCAACGGATGGATTTTTGTCTGTAAATGAAATGATGTAATAAATCAAATATATTAATTTCAGATTTCAGATATGTCTTAGTTTTCTTTTATTTCACCATACATACAAATATCCCTAACTTTTTTTGCCACGTATAATACAATACACATTTCGGCAGAAACATTCGAACCTGGTTTAAACAGCAATTTATTTGTATAAAACTTTACAGAAAAATGCAAAACAGGACATAGCATGTATGCCATCTCTACAAAAGGGATAAGGAAGATAGTCAAATATATATATTTGTAAAGTGGAGCGGTATCAGAATTAAGGGTGAGGTTTCGCGCTAATAAAACTAGTTTAAGCTCCCTCATCCCCAGTAGTTTTCCTATGACCGTTCCAAGACAGTTCCTCTGTTGCAGTTCTTCTTTATTTGTGCGTCAGTGGTTTCATGTGTAGTGCTCATTTTGTCTTTTTTTTGTTCCACATCTCTCCTTTCTTTGGCGCCTCAGGAGGACTGTGCTTCGTGATTGTGGCATTTTCTGGGTATCTTCACTCATATATATATATATTTTGGAATCTGTATTCAAACGACACATGCCTATTCAAATATACTAACAATTTTACCACCAAAAAATGAAAATTTTCAGATAAAAAATTCTGATACTTTTTACATTTCTGCTCAAAACATAGATTGTAGGTACTCGTTAGAACCGCCTCGTCGAGGCGGTTCTTACGAGTACCTACAATCTATGTTTTGAGCAGAAATAAGAAAAATAATGTATACCCCTGTAAACCCCAGTTTTACTCTATAAAAGTGGGGTTTAAGAGGGTCAAAATTATATAGGCATGTTTTCGTGATGATAAAAAAAGATAATCTCAGAGCATGTGATTTACATATAAACAGAAACGTAGTGGTCAGTGTTATTACGTGAATACACTGTTTTTGGGTCGATTGTTTACATACATTTGACCCATTGTATACCAACGCCAGAATTTCCTCAAGGTAGTTGTCCACGTGATTATCATTGACCAATTTGACCAAAATACTAATCAAATCGCGCATTGACAAAATCATAGCCGTGCTAGTCTTGTCGCTGTGACGTCAGAGTGCTGTTGATAGTTATCTGTAAAACCTGGACTGGGATATTTGGGACATTGACAAACAGTGCAGACCCAGATCATGCGCCGCAGAACGCGGCTTCTGATCAGGGTCTTTCAATTACAGGAAGTTAAGGGTTTAATGAAACAGTCTTGTCCCCATTCAGGATCATTTTCCCACCCAACACTCAGAGACAGTTGACCCATCAGTGCTGTCAGTGCTTTGATTAATTTGATTTGATGCTGGGTGTCTGTCAGCTATGTTGCACCAAAATGTGTAATGCTTCGTTCTCCATCTGTTTGGACAGTATCTGTCCAGGTTTGCGCTGGACGCTAAAAGAAGTAGACGCTTTCGTTCCGTAAGTGTAATCCGTCTTGGTAGGGAGGGCTTCGCAAGGGTACTTAATTCACCGTTTTTTGTTGTTATTGTTTTTAATCAAATCCATTTATTTTTTTCTCTTTTCCTTCTCTATGTAGATGAAGTGGGACAATTAGAATAACTAAGAATATATAGTTTCACTTACCGCGTTTTGACAGTTCCTCAGTAAGGCCTTGAATTTTAAAATATTTTGACCACATTTGCTTCTGTGGGTGGGGTGAGAGGGGGGGGGGGGGGGGGGGGCGGGGGCCGGGGGCGAAGCGGCTGTAGCCACCAAGTACTGTATTACTGTGTTCACTTTTGCGTTTAGATCAGTTTCTCAGTAATCATAGTGGTTGCATTATACTGTCTCAAATTATGGTAGTGACTCCCGTCTTTTTCCATCCATAACTAAGAAATAATCCTCAGAAAAAAATCTAAGCTTATGGCAAGCTGTTTTACTAATTAAAAAGCAAAATAGATATCTTATATATTATATCAGATATCTTATATAGGATATAAGATATCTAATATTGGATATATCTGAAACACTAATTCATATATCTTATATCCTATATTAGATATCTTATTTCCTATATAAGATATCTGATATAATATATGAGATATCTTATTCAATTCCGCATATAAGATATCTAATTTACCATATAAAATATCTTATTTGTTAAATAAGATATCTTATATATTAATATAGATATCTAATATACTAAGTAAGATATCTGATATACTAAATGAGATATCTTATTTGATTGAATAAATGAGGTGTCTGCTTTAGTAAATAAGATAGCTTATATCCTATATGAGATATCTTATATAGCATATCAGATATCTTATACAGCATATTAGATATCTTATATGTCAATTCAGATTTCTTATATAGCATATAAGATATCTTAATTGGCATATAAGATATCTATTTTATATAAGATATCTGATATATCAGATATCTTCTATATTATTTAAGATATCTGATATATTAAATAGATATCTGACTTATAGAATGAATAGTAAAACGGCTTGCTGGCAAGCCGTTTTATATGGCAAGCCGTTTTACTATTTATTCTATAAATCAGATACCTGATTTAATATATCAGATATCTTAAATAATATATAAGATATCTGATATATCAGATATCTTATTTATATAAGATATCTGATATATTATATCAGATATCTTATATAAATAAGATATCTTACATGTCAATTAAGATATCTTATATGCTATATATCTGATATGCTATATAAGATATCTTAATTGGCATATAAGATATCTTATATGCTATATAAGATATCTGATATGCTATATATCTTATATGGGATATAAGATATCTTAATTACTAAAGAAGATATCTCATTTATTCAATTAAATAAGATATCTCATTTAGTATATAAGATATCTTATTTAGTATATCAGATATCTATATTAATATATTAGATATCTTATTTAACAAATAAGATATCTTATATGGTAAATAAGATATCTTATATTTGGAATTAAATAAGACATATGATATGCTATATCAGATATCTTATATAGGATATGATATCTTATATAGGAGCTGGCCTCAGTGGCTCAGTTGGATGCGCGTCCGACTGGAGACCAGGAGGTCGCGGGTTCCACCCCCGCCGAGGTCGGAAACATTCTTTCGTGGAGATTGATCATGAAATATTTTCTACGGTCATTCTCTCCCTTCCGCTGATTCAAGAAGGGCAGTTGTCAGTTTCTGGCGAAAGAATGTGCACAATACTGGTTAACCGCTTAGAGGACAAAGCCTGCCCAGTAAACGTGTGGTTAGGTAAACTGACCGCGCTCGACATGACCCCATTGGGTTGACTGGGCCGTAAAACCTCAACACAAACAAATATCTTATATAGGATATAAGATATCTGATATACTAATTCAGGTATCTTATATCCTGTATTAGATATCTTATATCCTATATAAGATATCTGATTTAATGCATAATAAATAGTAAAACCGCTTGCCTGCAAGCCGTTTTATTATTTATTCTATAAATGAGATATCTGATTAAATATATCAGATATCTTATATAATATATAAAATATCTGATATATTTTATCAGATATCTTATATAAAATAGATGTCTTAATATCAATTAAGATTGCTAATATGCTATATAAGATATCTAAATTGACATATAAGATATCTAATATATCTAATATAAGATATCTCATTAAGTATATCAGATATTAAGTGTAGTAGATATCTATGTTTATAAATAAGATATCTTATTTAACAAATAAGATATCTTATATGGTAATTTAGATATCTTATATGCGGAATTAAATAAGATATCTCATATATCATATCAGATATCTTATATAGGATAAAAGATATCTAATATAGGATAGAAGATATCTGAATTAGTACATCAGATATCTTATATCCTATATTAGATACCTTATATCCTATAAAAGATATCTGATATAATATATAAGATATCTATTTTGCTTAATAAATAGTAAAACGGCTTGCCATAGTTTTACTATTTATTAAGCATTATATCAGATATCTTATATAGAATATAAGATATCTAATATAGGATATAAGATATCTGATACATTAAATCAGATATCTGATTAATAGAATAAATAGTAAAATGGCTTGCCATATAAGCTACTTATGCATTGCTAGGTCACTGAGTAGTTTTATTGCATTTAACACTTAGCGTGCAGGGTAAAAATTTCAGCAGACAACAGTTTGAAATATTTTTATTTTTCTAGAAAAATAAAATATCATCAGTTTGTCGTCTTCTGAATTTGCCCAGAGAGTGGTAAAGTACCTAGAGATTAGGTAAAAGTGGGTTAGTAGCTACTTGTCTTTAAGCCTTTGCAATGTAAGACAGCACTCACAGTCAATTACAATGGCATTCGAATTTCTGAGTCAGAACTTTTAAATTTTGAGCTTACTTAACTTTCTTATTTACCATATTTGCTCTAAGTATTGGGACACCTATCTATTTACCATACTTTTCCTAAAATTTGAAATAATTCGTTCTACTCTCTTGTGACTCTCCTACCTGTTGATGTGTCTAAAATATTGCTGTATGGAAAAGAGTGTAGACCTTGATCAGATGCTGCAGAATGCGGCATCTGATCTGGATCTACAGTGTTTGCAAAGGCCTATCTGTCCCAACACTTAGAGCTATTATGGGAGCATCTGATTTGCATAAATTTTCACCGACTATATTTGGTTTTCTCATTTTTATTTTATGCTGAAGTGTGGCTTTTCCTTTAAACCAATTGCACAAGAAATGTCTCTGAACTGAGAAATGGATTTCAGTTCTGACCTTTCCAAATTTCTTGTGTTTCAGTATCTGCTGTACACCAGTGCAAAACAGAAAGTGACAGGATATTATGTTTAGTGCATATGATATGGTAATGAAAGGAGAGAAATCGTTACTAAGATCACGTCTCCCAGCTGATAATTATTGTTGCATGATTTAGTGATTTAGTACTGGTTGAAGGAATCTAGTACTCCTAGATCAATATCTTTTGAGGAATTGCAACAATAAGCTAAATGCTGAATATTTTATAACTATAAATGTAAGTTCTCTACTGGATAATGAGCTAAGGTCCAATACAAATTTTAATACAGGTACAACAAAAACTATTTTGAAAACAAAGTAAACAGTTGAAAATTCTTTTCAGCTGAAGAAAAAATCATCTTTACATTTTGTCAGTACAAAATTCTGAAGCAGGACCAGAGTTAAGGTTTTCTTTGTGTTGAAATTTTATGGCCCAGTCAACTCAATGGGGTCATGTCGAGCATGGTCAGTTTACCTAGCCACACATTTACTGGGCAGGCTTAGTCCTCTGAGCAGTTAACCAGTATTGTGCACATTCTTTTGCCAGAAACTGACAACTGCCCTTCTTAAATCAGTAGAAGGGAGAGAGTGACCATAGAAAAACTTTCATGATCAATCTCTAAGAAAGAATGTTGTCAAACTCGCAACCTCCTGATCATCACCAGTCGGATGTGCATCCAATTGAGCCACCAAGGCCTGTTTGTTTATATTCATCAGCAGTGAAAAGAATAATTAGTTTTGATAATGCAACAACAGATAATAAGAAAAAAAAACACTGAATTAGAAACTTTATACCAACTGGCAAGTGTTTATTCTCTTCTAAAACAATTTATATACATGGATTGTATCTCTTAAAATATCTGCAGCAAGAAAATAGCAATAATAACAAGAACACAAGGCTCACGTGACTTGAACTGCTCACATGACAGGAATTATATGTAAAGTAACTTTCTTAAATTTACCTTTACCACTGACCACAAGTGAGTGACCATTGTCTGATTTTCTCCACAAAAATGGGACTTGACATTTCATTCAAATGCTTTTTCAAAAACGATTGAAAGAAATTTCAAATCTCATTTCTCTGGTAAAAGAACAAAAAAAAAGCATCTCAAAGATACAAATCAAATAACAAAGAAAAAAAAAAAGCATCTCAAGGATACAACTCAAAGCAATGATATCTGCTTTCCTTTTCAGAAGGGACTGTTAAGGGGAAAGAATTATAGTTCCCTCTGGAAGCAAATTCTTTTCTTTAAGAGTGGTCCCATTTTGAAAGGTTTCAAAGACTATGTCTTGTCTGTAAAAGATATCTCCCTTTGCAAAATGTTGGCAAACTCTCTCAGGCATATCAATTCACTTTAAGCTCACATTTACTGATATTTCAATTCAGCAAGCGAAAGGTTAAATATTTGTTTTTCACTTCAAAACACAGTGTAATTTTGGAAACGTCATGACTAATAATAACAATCTCGATGAATCAGATCAAAACATCAGGAACACATTGCAGTTTCGGCTCAGAATCATGTAATGAAAAATATATCATAGCTTGATCTTTTTAATAGTATGTTTATTGTTACCCATAACCTTTCTCTTGCTAAACATGACAGGCCATTTCTTAGCAAACAGTGTAGAGCCAGATCAGTTGGCTTCTGAAGAAGCCCACTGATCTGGATCTACACAGTTTGTCATTAAATATAGGAATTTCTATCAAAAACCCAGATCAAGTAATCTGATTGGCTGGAAATTAGAAGTGGGCATAGCATCTTATTTATTCAGCATGACAAGGGTTAAAACAAATTAATCCTAAAGTGGACATAATGCACTTTTTTGCCATTGTGTACAAGGGAGCAAATGTTTTTGACTTCCTGTCCACTTTTCTACACCCCAAGCCTTCTGAAAAGGGATCTACTCCTCCAAGAGATGCAAATTCTTTCCTTATAGAGTAGACCCCTTTAAATAGAAGGCAAAACAATTTTGACAGGATTATCTTGGCTCAAAGTGTTACCATCCCTCTTAAAAATCAAAAATAAAACTGATAATGGGTACATGTAGTTAACAATGACTAGTATGTTAGAACAGCTTAATACTATTACCCTTTTCCTCAACTAAATATTTCACAAATGCTTGTGGAAATTATGTAAATGCAAAAAGAATCAACAAATTTTTCATATTTTGATTAAAAAATTAAAGATTTTGATTAACAATTAACGACTTATGTTTGGCAAGGAATAGGATAATGTATCCCAAAGAATAAACTAATGAAATACATACCATCTTCACCGTAAATACTAACCCGACCAAATAGTACATCCAGATCAAATTTCTCAAAGAGAATACATTGAAAATCTAGACAACATTGAAAATCTAGACAAGTGTGTCATCACTCCAGATAAGGAGTATCTAGATAAATACTTTTCTTATTGCTCCACAAAAAGATATGTTGTAGGTACACATTATAAGCGACTCATTTAAGTTGCAGGACCTTTGTAACAACAAACTGACTATAATAAACTATAATAAAATAATAATTATTCCTATGTAAGTAATGTTTTAGCTGGAATATTTATAATGACTTAATTATAGCTCCAGATATATGTTATAGGGGTATGAGATTAATACTCCAGGAAAACATATGTTGTGGGTACTCATCAGAAGTTCCTCACCAAAGCACTTCTAATGAATAACCACAACATATGTTTTCATAGAGAAATAAGAAAATTATCAATACTAGAAATAAGAAAATTATCAATATTTTTTGGTTGAAAAAAAAAAAAAAAAAAAAAAAAAACACAACAAAAAAACAACAACATC
Organism: Anodontia alba; assembly: GCA_964016985.1. NCBI lineage: Eukaryota > Metazoa > Mollusca > Bivalvia > Lucinida > Lucinidae > Anodontia > Anodontia alba. The sequence continues at coordinate 47,631,335 of OZ024823.1, read as the reverse complement.
TTGTCTGGAGCTATGTGTTAATAAAACAGGAACAACATTGCAATTAAATGCATTGATATATGTGCCAGCTCATGACAAAACCTACAAAATGGCCTGTGCGCCCAGCGAAGACTCAGATCAGCCTGGGCATCTGCCCAGTCTGACCAGAGTCTTCCCTGTTCCCATGAAGAATGCTTGGGTCCTTAGCTACCCATTGAGTGCACAGCAAAGACTCTGATCAGACTGGGCAGATGCCCAGGCTGATCTGAGTCTTTGCTGGGTGCACATCATTTTGTAGGTTTTGTATTGCGCTGGCAAAACATAACATTAAAAACCAACTGTTGCAAGTTTTGATTAGTACATGTATACATATATTCTAACATGGATACTCAATTAGTTTAAAAATCTTTCAATTAGTTTAATTTTTTTTTTACATATACATAAAATACTTGAACATAGTGATGGGAATCGGCCAGAATTTCATAGTCGATCATCGGTTAATAATCAACTTGTAGAAAATATATTCACTCTGCTCCAGATCAATAAGAAGGGTATCCAGATAATATTTTTCTTATTTCTCCATGAAAACATGATGTGGTTACTCATTAGAAGCGCCTTGTGGAGGTGCATCTAATGAGTACCCACAACATGTTTTCATGGAGAAATAAGAAAATTATCAGTACTTTTGGGTTGACTTATCTAAGGCTATTTTATCAATTGTTTTTTTCACTTTTATTGACCACAAATGTAGAATGATCCAATAGACAGCTTTGAATTTCATTTATAACTTGTCCATAGAAATAAAACGTGAGAAAAATATATTTCTAAAAAGAGAATTTTCTGATTAGTCGACTATAAAAATCTTTCCGATCATCAGTGACAAGAGGCAAAAGTGACTGATGACTGATTATAATCCATCATCAGTGGTCACACTACTTGAACATGGTACCAGGAGGTAGTGTGGTTCAAAAACTGATATGTATCTGACCTGAGAGAACTATCTCTCTTGGAGGGGTATATTCACCTTAAATGGCTTAATATTTGTTTCCCTGTTCTCAATCAGATTTTACCATGTTTACCCTAAGTATTTGGACATGTTAATTCCTTACCATAACTGTCCTAAAATTTGAACAAGTTCATTTTTACTACATGTACTAAAAACTGCTGGTTGCATTACGAAAACACGCCTTTTCAAATATATAGAAAATTTCTGTAAAAAACATAGATTGTGGGTACTTGTTAGAACCACCTCGGCGGTTCTAACAAGTACCCACAATCTATGTTTTTGAGCAGAAATAAGAAAAATAATGTATACCCCTGTAAACCCCAGTTTTACTATATAAAAGTGGGGTTTAAGGAGGTCAAAATTATATAGGCATGTTTTTGTGATGGGGTGGCAAACAGTGCAAGCTTCTGATATGGGTCTGCACAGTTTCCTATGGCCTGTCTGTTTGAATACTTAGTGTAACTATGGTAACTTCACCAATCCAAGCTGCAAACTATTTGAGCCAGCACATGACAAAATATACGCAAGACCTCAGACGCAAAGACTCAGATCAGCCTGTACATCCACTCAGTATGACAAGGGTTCATATTCGACCGCCGCCTTTGGATACCTGAAGGCAGTAGAAGGCACATGCAATCAGCAAAGATTCTGATCAGCATGCGAGGATGCGCAGGCTGATCTGAGTCTTCACTGGTCATAGGAGTCTTACTGCAGGTTTTGTCGTGCGCTGGCTCATTTATATGTATACTTATTTATTAAGCAGCAAGTCCCGAAATCATCACCTGCTGAGCCAAGTAACTTCTTCTTACATTCTTTCATTACCCTTAAATGTAACTTCATGCTGCAAACATTGTCACTTGATTGTCATTGATAAAGTCTGCATAACCCATTTACGCTGAGTGGACTCATCTACCACAACTCTTTGGACTGGTCTATTTACAATAGCAGGGTGTCTGATTAGTTTTTATTATTACTACAGTGCCTTAGATAAGATTTTAAGCACTTGGGTATTTTGGGTATTTTTACCCACCAATTTCTCATTGAACTGGGTATAAGGACTTTTCTTTTGGTACTCTGCTTTGTTAATAGGTGCAAAAAATACTGATATTTGGGTATTTACCCCATAAATTTAATCTGAATTGCTTTTTCAGGAATTTTAATTGGGTAAATACCCAAAAAAAGCAGCTTATCTAAGGTACTGTTACTATGTTTTACAGAAATTCCTGTAGTTAATGCAAAGTGTAGACCCTGATCAGACACTGCTTTCTGTGCACCTGATCTGGGTCTGCACTGTCTACCAGTTACCCTTTTGGGTACTAAATGGGATAATAACATTATAACTGGACAAACAACAATTACCCTTTTACTAGTTCTCATTTGCATATTACATATAATGGATTAGAGCAGTATTCTTACTAACTCTTTCGGCCAAATTTCAGACGACATTTGTCTGCTTTTCTTTTTTAACAAACTATCGCTTTTAAAGAAGTTTATACGTAAAGTTGAAAGACTGAATGTCAAACAGCATAGATCCAGATGAGACGGCTCATATGAGCCATCTCATCTGGATCTACGCTGTTTGCAAAAGCCTATTATTATTGCCTGTAGCAGTGAAAGAGTTAAAGTCAGTTTACAAACTATATAATAGAGGAAGCCCAATTTAAAATAAATGACTCAACAATTTCATTAATAAAGTTATCACAACAAGGCAAAACAACAAAAAGAAAATTTGGAGAAAACAAACAAATATAAAAACTTTACCAAACTAGCTACCAAACTGACCTGTCATTTTGACCTTTAACCCATTGTAGTATGGAGACCCCTAAATGGGTAATTGGCAAACAGTGCAGACCCAGCTCAGACAATGCAGAATTGCAGCATCTGATCAGGGCCTCCACTATTTAAAAATGGTTTAGCCATTTTTCTCTAGGAGTATCTAAATGTCATAGCCAGACATATCTTAAATTGAAATTGGACTCTTCCAATAAATAGTGTGGGAGAGTTTATTCAGTCTACAATGGGTTTATTACATGAACAGAACAGAACAGAATAATATGTTTAAGTGTATATTTTCTACATAAACAGATATCACTTGATTTACATGAATTTCTCATTGCCATGCCTACATTGCACAGTGGATGCAACCAAACAAATATTAACCCTTGTCCTGCTGAACCCGGATATATCCTGCCTTTACAAACAGTGTAGATCCAGATCAGTTGGCTTCTTCAGAAGCCAGCTGATCTGGTTCTGCACTGTTTGTCATTTAGTATGTAAATATCAATCAGCAACCTGGATCAAGTAATCTGATTGGCTGACATTTTGAAATGGGCGTGCCATCTTAATTTATTCAGCATGACAATGGTCAAATGCAAATTCAAGGTATAAAATATAGGTCAATTTGGTTGGTCTCTACATATTAAAACTGTTTCTAAAATCACACTGCATAATGACTATAACTGATCTTTGAACCATATGAACACAATACTGACTGAAGCAAAAACAAAATTAAAAGCAATATTCTGAAAATATATATGTATAAAAATTTTGACAACTTCAAGGAACTGATACACTTTCAAGGGAGACAGCTGTTAAACTGTTTTGGCTTCCTTCTGAAAAGGGATTTACTCTAAAAGGAAAGACCTAGCTCCCCTTGTAGGTGGGGCTTCACTGTCTGCATACAGAATCATTGGATACTGTATAGAAAAGGGCATTATCAGACTTTGCTGGTTGATCTGGATAATCTGAAAAACCCCTTTTCTCATGGCTGGCCCATATTCACTACAACCTATTTATAACATGGTTTGTTATAACACAATTTTGGATATAACACAGTTCAAAGATGGCTCTCAAAAATGTATAGATTATATTGAAAAATGACCATAAATGGTCATTTTTCAATATAATCTATACATTTTTATTTGGATATAACACGGTTGTTTAATTAACTTACATGGTTTATGCTATGGACCCCAACAATAGTGTTATAAAGAGGTTGTAGTATATGAAATAAGCCATGCCATTAGATGAGGGTCTTTCAAGTTTATGAAAACAGTCAACCAGATCAGCCTACACATTTTACGAAATCTACTATGCATTTCTTTGTTGATCTATTCTATAATATCTAATCGGTTTGCAAATACTTCCCAATAAGAACGAAAGCCAGTTTTTATTTTTTCAAAATCAGTTATTTCCCTTGAAGGTCTCCTAAATGCAAACAAACAAGTGATTGTCATTGGCAAAGTCTGCATAATAATACTGTTACTGGAGGTAGAAATCTGTTATATTTTCCAAAACATCGCTAAAACACACCTATATAATTTTGACCCCCTTAAACCCAACTTTTATATAGCAAAACTGGGGTTTACAGGGATATACATTATTTTTCTTATTTCTGCTGAAAAACATAGATTGTAGGTACTTGTTAGAACTGCCTCATCAAGGCAAGATTGTAGGTACTTGTTAGAACTGCCTTGATGAGGCAGTTTTATCGAGTACCTACAATCTATGTTTTGAGCAGAAATATGAAAAATATCGTTATTTTTTATCTGAAAATTTTCAATTTTTGGAGGTTAAATTTTCAGTATATTTGAATAAGCATGTTTTTGTAATGATCTCACCTTTTGTGTAAAAAACACTCCAAACATTTTATCTACATAACATTTGCATCTTGCACAATATTTCTTTCAAAATAATGCTGTTCTAAAAGTGGTTGTATCACATTTCCTATCTTTGGTATTCAGGAAGCAAAATAATGCTGTTCTAAAAGTGGTCATATCACATCATCTTTGGTGATCAGTAAAAAAATAATGATACTCTAAAAATGATGTCATATCATGTTTCCTATCACTCAACTCAGTACTAATATTCTGCAGTAAATCTGCATATTAATATTAAATTCAAATTTCAAACAGAACACTCTCTCTTCAAATTTTGGCATTTGCTAAAATAGACCCACAAAATAGACATTTTCCCATGTTCAAACAGAGATTTTTGCTGTTCACGCTAATACCTTTCTGCAGCATGACAAACAGTGAAAACCCTAATCTGTCTGCACAGATGTGTATGTCACTGCTCCTGGGTATTCAATAATTTTTTTCTTATTTCACCATGAAAACTTATGTTGCTGGTACTCATTTGAAGTGCCTCACTTCGGCGCTTCTACTTATGAGTGCCACATGCTTTCATAGAGAAATTAGAAAAATATCATTACATTTTTTTATTAAAAAATACCTTATCTAGAGCTAGCCTGGGTCTTCACTGTTTCTCTGAGGAAATGGCACATTTTCTCACAATTTACCTTATACACAGTTTGTGTAAAACTATTCCACACTAATTAATTTTCATTAACATATTAACCCTTCTCCTGCTGAATAAATTATGTTGCCACACCCACTTTTAAACTTTCAGCCAATCAGATAACTTGATCAAGGTTGATATAAATTCACATACTGAATGGCAAACAGTGCAGATCCGGATCTGTTGGCTTCTTCAGAAGTCAACTGATCTGGATCTACACTGTTTGCAAATGCAGGGTATATCCGGGCTCAGCAGGACCAGGGTTTACATATTTTCAAAGTTGCTTTTTGTGAGATGATTGTTTACCAAAAGTGTTTAAGGAAATTATTTTTGTAGTCCCTAGGACAATTTTGACAGGATTATATAAAAAAACCCAGAAGCCACCTTGATGCAATGACGATGATGATGACTTGGCTAAGAATTTATGGACGGAATCACAATGGAACTGGTAGTATCTAATCATCTTCTTGCTCTTGACGAATCACAGGTACACCTAAAATAAGAAAAGTGTAAGCTAGTACCAATGAATATGGCAATACTTTTATTTTCAGAATAAAGGCCCCTGGCCAAAATTACACATAAACACAAAATGATATTTTGAGTGATTTCACAAACAATAAATTTATCATTATTCCAAAGAATTATTTTGCTCATATCCAAAGAAGATTTCACTTACTGCAACAGTTTTGGTTCTTATGAGAACCAAAACTGTCGCAGTTAGTTAAAATTCTTCTTTGTATATGAGCAAAATATTTCTTTGCATCGATCAATGTGGTATTCTATCCTGATGAATCTATTCAGTATATATTTATCAGCAAAAATATCAAGTATTCATTAATATTTAATTCATTTTCTTAATCTTTCTTAACCCTAGTCCTGGTGAACCTATGGATATGTCCTGCTTTTGCGAACAGTGTAGAAGCCAACTGCTCTGGATCTGCACTGTTTGCCATCAAGTATGTCATATTAACAATCTGGAGCAAGTAACCTGATTGGCGAAAAATTAGAAATGGGCGAGGCATCTTAATTAATTCAACAGGACAAGGGTTAATTTACAGACATTGTAAGAATATGAGTAATAAGATAATCAAATGCAATGCCATTCAAGTATGAATACTATGGATAAAATAATAATATATGACAAAATTGATAAATGTACTTTTTCTGACAAATTGAAAAAGCAAAAATTGTTCACTTCCAAAAATACAACAGTGACTGTGACATAAATGGGCTTACATATGTTAGCAAAACCCCAAATTTGCAGCATAATTTAAACTAATTCACCCTAGTGATCTAGTTAATTAACTAGTGTGTCACTGATTTGAACTAAAGTCTGGATATTATTTATTATCCTCTCGCTTTTTGAAGAAAAAGTGGGGATATTGTTATACCCCTCGTCCGTGTCCGTCCGGCCATCCGTCTGTCCATCTGTCTGTAGTGTCACACCATTGCTCCTAGACCATTTAAGCTAGAATCTTAAAACTTTCACAGGCAATAGCCCTATGGATGAGGACTGGAGGAACGCATTTGGAATTCTGATGTGCACGGAGATATGCGATGGCGCGGGAATATGCGATGGCTCGCCATCGACTTGCTCTAGTTGTTATTAAAGTGTTCTTTATATGAAATATTTTGCAAAATATGAAATACTAATAAAATATGAAAATTAGAAAAAGTCCTTGCAGCATACAGGTGCTGCTTTTGTATATTGAGTTTTCTATGACTTCTACAAGACAAGCATTAAACAGTATGTTTTTTTAGACAAATTTTAGGAATAATTGTATGGACATGCAATAATTTCTATAAAGCTAGTATTCAGAAGACAACTATTGTTATTTTTGCACACATGCAATAATTTCTATAAAGCTAGTATTCAGAAGACAATTATTGTTATTTTTGCACACATTGTATTTTGTAGGTATGTACAATCATCGGCAGCACCCCACTAAGGCAATTCCAGTGCATCACGAAAACGCACCTATATAGTTTTGACCCCCTTATACCCCACTTTTATACAGTAAAACTGGGGTTTACAGGGGTATATATTATTTTTCTTATTTCTGCTCAAAATATGAAAACTACCAGAAATTTTCATCTGGAAGTTTTAATTGTTTGGTGGTAAAATTCTCAATATATTTGAATAGGCGTGTTTTCGTAATGGAATGCCACAAAATACGTTCTGGCACAAAGTCTGGGATATGTTTTTGATTTCCCATAAAAATAAAAATGTGAACGATAATACCCCACCACTATTGTGTAGCAGGCATATAACTCTGTCAAAAATTGACAAAATTTGCCCACTGGCAATCTCAAACCAGATCTCCAGAATATCAATGCAATACCAAGTTTGGTGAAAATCCATCTTTTTTTCAAGTTATTGTCCAGAAACGAAAATACTGATGTGTGGTGGGCAGATAACTGTCAAAAATTGACAAAATTTACCAATTTGCATTCCCAAAGCAGATCTTCACAGTATCAATGCACATACCAAGTTTGGTGACAATCCATTGACATTTACTCAAGTTATTGTCCAGAAACAAAAATACAAACATGTGGTTGGCTGATAACTGAAGTTATCATCAGGAAATGAAAATACGGTCAAATGGAGGTATTTGTGTTGAGGTATTACAGCCAAGTTAACCCACTGAAGTCATGTCAAGCACAGTCAATTTACCTATCCACACTTTTACTGGACAGGCTTAGTCCTCTAAGCGGTTTTCCAGTATTGTTCACATTCTTTCGCCAGAAACTGACAACTTCCCTACTTGAATCAGCAGAAGGGAGAGAATGACTGTAGAAAATATTTCATGATCAATCTCCATGAAAGAATGTTGCCGACCCGGCTGGGGTTGAACCCGCAACCTCCTGATCACCAGCCTGACGCACATCCAACTGAGCCACCAAGGCCGGCTGCGGATGGAGGTAAGACAGATGATGGACAGTTTGTTTGTGTTGAGGTTTTACGGCCCAGTCAACCCAATGGGTCATGTCGAGCGCAGTCAATTTACCTAACCACACGTTTAGTCCTCTAAGCAGTTAACCAGTATTGTGCACATTCTTTTGCCAGAAACTGACAACTGCCCTTCTTGAATCAGTGGAAGGGAGAGAATGACAGCAGAAAATATTTCATGATCAATCTCCACGAAAAGAATGTTGCCGACCTTGGCAGGGGTCGAACCCGCGACATCCTGGTCTCCAGTCAGATGCGCATCCAACTGAGCCACCCAGACCGACAGACAGACGATGGACAGACAGACAAACAGATGTCCAATGTGAAACAATAATACACCACCACAATTATGTTGTGAGTACGCACCATCAAGTTTCTTAAGTCTAAGGAGTTTTTCTTGAACTGTATCTCTGTAACCTTTCTCTGTTGACTGGAGAGCTTCCTCCAGAGGATTACCAACAAACAACAGATCTTCAAGACTGGGAAGGTCAGCCTGAAATTTTCATAGAAGACTTCAATCAGTAAGTATGGTAACTGTCCTAAAATTTCATATAGGACTATGTCAGTATCTATCTCTATTACCTTTTATCATATGACGTTGCTCGTATTCAGTGGATAACATCATATGTCATAAAAATGATATGACCACACTTACATAACACTTGATTACAGGCCCATAACATCATCATGCCATCCATGACAACACTATATTAAACATACAGTTTAAAAGTCACATGATCCATAGAATCTTACATTTGTGGTTATTTCATATGAAATTTATGAAACTTGCTGAAAACTCATTTCATAAATTTCATATGCAATGAACACTCAAGTAAGATCCTCTATTTTTGCACCAATTTTAATTGCAAATTATTTTTCTTTACATGTCATAAAGACACATTAACAGAAGGATAAATGTTGAAAATAAGATAAATTGGAAACACGGTCTAATAATACATGCAGTTGCAATGAAGTTACCATAAAATTAGAATGAAGTATATATTCCAGTGTGTTCATATTATAGGGTTATTGCACTGATATTGGTAAATATTGTCCCGAGTTGGGATATCGAAGGACGCGAGCTTGCTTGCGTCCTTCGATATCCCAACAAGGGACAATATTCACCAATATCAGTGAAATAACCCTTTTATTATATAGCTATAAATATTTATTTTGTTTCCCGCGGGGTTTCTAACCTTTAAAACGCTGTTTTAATAACTAAAAATGTGAATTCTACCAATTTGCGTGACAAGGTTTGGTTTGGTGAGAAGGCATCCAAGTAAGTGTGCAATATCGAGTAAGTGTGCCAATATCGTGTGATATTGGCACGCTAGCTCCTCGGCTTTTATCGCACTGTTTAATCATTTAATATTAACAGCTATATAATAATTACTTATATCAAACTTAAGTTATATGCTGAATATGAGAAAACGTACCTTCTGACTCAGTGTCCGTTGAAGATTGAGAAGACTGTGCATCAGCAAAGCATAGCACCAGATGCAAACAGAAAGCCACAAAGCTGCCTCCCTTGTAAAAATGGCAGCAAACTACCAAGTACAGTCGAACTTCAATGGCTCAAACATCTTTGGGACCATAGAAATTTGTTCAGGTTATGGGTAGTTCGAGCCACACATGGCACCAGGCCAGGAGGCAAACAGCAATAATTTTGGGAAATCTTTTCGATTTTCTACACAATAATTGTATGCTGAGTGGACTCATTAGAACTGCCTCAGTGAGGTGGTGATTCTAATTACATACAACATACAATTTCATGATAAAATAAGAAAATTTCCCTAAATATTTCTTTTCTTGAGCTAGTGGAAGAATTTCGTAGGGACTTAAAACGAGTTTGAATTAGCCATGGTAAATGAGCCATCTGTTTTTGAGCTATTGAGGTTTGACTAGCCAGTTCCCTTAACCCTAGTCCAGCTGAACCAGGATTTACCCTGTCTTTACAAACAGTGTAGATCCAGATCAGTTGGCTTCTTCAGAAGCCAACTGATCTGGATCTGCACTGTTTTTCATTAAGTATGCGAATTTGTATCAACAAACTGGATCAAGTCATCTGATTGGCTGAAAATTGGAAGTGGGTGTGGTATCCCAATTTATTCAGCATGACAAAGGTTAAGATTGTAATCACACTGTTCTGACGTGCAAGCTGATCTAGCATTAAACTGTATGCACATCATAAGGTACATATTTTGTCACACTGCAGCTCATTTAGGAAAAACATGTGCTGCAACGTCTGAAAATGTACCTCATGACATATATGCTCAGCAAAGATACAGATCAGCCAGTACATCATGCAGTCTGATCAGAATCTTCACTGAGCACATTTTCGGTAGCCAAAGATGCAAAGTTTTAATGCAGGTTGTATGTTGCTGATGAGTCACTTTGTTGCAGCAAGACAAATATGAGAAACTTTTCAAATGACTTACCAATTTACCAAACTCTGCCATGTCCTTAACTGAATTGTTTGACATGTACAATACCTGCAATAGAACAAAAGAAAACGTCATGAAAACAGAAGACTGGTCTGCAATAATGCTATCAGCATGTCATAAGAGATAGCAGTAGATTTTTCTAGAGGCAATGGAAACAAATTCTTTCCTTTTGGATCAGATCCCTTATAGGAAGGGAGACAAAACAATTTTGACAGTTGCCTCCCCTCAAAGTGTGCATGCATTCCCCTTAACTCTGACTTTTACTACTTGTTGATGTGCCTAAAAAATGCTGGATGTGTGGCAAACAGTGTAGACCCTGATCAGATGCCATATTCTGGCTTGCCTATCCAAATACTTAGGGTAAATATAATGCATTAGGTATAACGCAAGGTTTCACATTGGCTGACTAAATGGTAATACCAGAGCAGTTACTGATAAGTTGTACATTCTTAGTCATAAATTCTGGCAGCACATTTGTTTTACTACTTGTTGATGTGCCTAAAAATGCTGGATGTGTGGCAAACAGTGTAGACCCTGATCAGATGCCATATTCTGGCTTGCCTATCCAAATACTTAGGGTAAATATAATGCATTAGGTATAACGCAAGGTTTCACATTGGCTGACTAAATGGTAATACCAGAGCAGTTACTGATAAGTTGTACATTCTTAGTCATAAATTCTGGCAGCACATTTGTTGAATTTCTGGGCTAAACTGTTAAAAGGATTGTTTGTTCAACAAAGTCATTAAGCCAGCATCAATGTTTAATATTTACATATAAAAAATAAATAAATGCATTGCTAATTTTTGATGAAGATCATCACAAAAACTACTCATATCTTATCATCAAACAAATATCATTGAATTAATTATTTTTAGGTTAAATATAGAACTGGATATATATTTAACTTTGGTAGGTTAACATAGCTTTGGAGAACTAGGACTGTTCAAGTAACATTTACTAGTATGCTGACTGGGAAATTAGCAGATGACAAATGAATGGATATTTTTCTTATTTTCTCCAAGAGAACAGAACTTGGCATTTCAGGCAAATCATCTAAGGAGATGACTTGCAGGAATTGGAAAAAAAAGAAAAATATTTTTTAACCCTTAAATGACATTCAAGATAATAACAGACTATATTCTAACTTTTTTTTGTGTTTTCAAGAGAAAATAAGGCTAGGCCTCCAAATGAATAATCTGCCTAAACCACTGCTAGGCAGACAATTCACACAAACTTTTAAACCTTATTTTCCATGAAAAATAAAAGTTTAGAGTATTGTCTGCTGCTGTGGTGATGAACAATTTAAAAGGGTTAAACTGAACATTTTAGGAGTTAAGTCTGAAAGCAATACCCAATCATGATTTTAAATTCCACTTAGAAATGTGTTTGTAAGACACTATACCCCCAACAAAATTAACGTAAAAGATGAAAAGGGGCATAACTCTGACAAAAGAAATCCAAATTCACCAAAATTTAATCAGGTCATCTGCATACTGGCTCCAAACTGCCTGCAAAATTTCATAATTTTAGTTTTTCATTTGCTAAAAGCCTATGTCTGAAAAGGGACCAAACTCCACCATAAAGAATCTGAAAAAAAAAAAAAAAAAAAAAAAAAAAAAAAACAACAACAAGAAAAAAAATTCTGCTAATTTTCATAGGCAATGAATATATAAAATTTCAAAATCCTAGCATACATGGTTCCAAAGATATTAGAGGTCTCAAAAGTGTGACATACAAATGGACTGACAGATGAATGGACGGACAGACAAGCCCAAAGCAATATGCCCTCACAACTTCTTCAAAGTGGGGGCAAAAAAATGTACCACATACCTTCAACTTTTTAAGTACATTGATGCCTTTCAGTTTTTCAACATTGTTGTATGAAATCCACAGTTCTTCCAGTGTGTCTCCAACTGCTTCCTGTAATATAGCACATCAATCACATCATGCAATCTGCCTCACTTTATTACGCATAGCTATTACCTTTTGCATATACATGTACCTAGTCATCACATATACATGTGTGTTGCATCACATACCTCATTATAGCATGCCAAACAATTTAAACTGTAAAATCTCCAAATTGGCTATCAAAAACAAAAGTAGAAAAATCTTGCTTTCTGTTTCTGGACCCCTTTCTACCTGTACTGAGCCTGATTTTATCATTTTTCTAATTTGCAGTTTTTTCATTGTCTTCAAGTAAAACCAAGTAAAACAAATACTTCTACTAACAAATCAAAGTAATTTTGACATGAAGTGCAAAACATACAGTTTTCTTTTATTTAGTCTAATCATTAAAATTTTAGTCTTCAAATCATAAATCATTAGGTAATAAAACTACTGAAATTAAAAACCAGCTAAAATAGTAACAAGAGGACCATGAGGTTCTGATCCCTCCCCTGAACCCTGAGTTATTCTGGAGAAGAAGATTTTTAAGATTTTTACCATACTTGGGCATAGCAGTCATTTTGGTAATGTGACCTGGACCATTTGAAGAAACTTTTGTTCTCCTATTGCCAGAGGGGCTGCATATGAAATTCACTTAAAATCAGCCCAGCCATTTAAGATAAGAAGTTCTTTGAAGAGTTGATTGACACAAAATCTTCTAAGTGACCTTGGGCCAAGATCACTGAATGACCTTGACCTTTGAAGTTAGTAGACTTTCATGTAATACCTACTCTTATGTCATAGACTACAATAGTTTTGGAAAAAAAAACAACATTGTTTTACCATTTTCCCATTCAAATGTCTAAGTGACCAAACTGACCGTGCCATAAAATAGGTCAAGGTCAACCTACATGTAGGATCATCATTTGGACAGACTTGGTGGTACTTAGTCTCCTAATGCTAAAGTTTCAAAGCAATCAACCCAGAAGTTTTGGAGAAGATTTTTTAAGGTTTTTTACCATATTTGGGCATGACGACCATCTTGGTCATGTTACCTGAACCATTCGATCAAACTTTTGTTCCCATATTGCCAGGGGGCCGCATATGAAATTTAATTAAAATTGGCCTAGCTGTTTAAGATAAGAAGTCCTTTGAAATGTTGGTAGACATGCAAACCTATTGACCTGGAGTTAAGGTCACTGAATGACCTTGACCTTTGGTATTCATAGACATTCATGTAGCACCTACTCTTGTGTCACAGACTACAATAAATTTGGAAAAATGCATTGATGAGCTGGGATTCAACTTCAGTCAGATGTGGTGCTGGCTGTGTTATGGAGCCCAGCAACAAAAACATGAAACATGTTATACAATATGAAAATTAGCACCTGAACCAACTTTTTATTGGCTGCACTAACAGTATCAATACACTGCAATATTTTGCATCAATACATCAATTTAAAACCTATATAGTAACACTAAGCATGCTATCAGCAAATTCAGAAGACCACAGATTGATGATGTTTTCTTATTTTTCTCCAAAAATAGGATTATTAGACACTTCAGCCAAACTGCCTCACTTTATTATGCATAGCTGTTTCCTGACAGGGAAAAATAACAAAAGTATTTTAAAATGATGTCTGCTGAATTTTTTACCCAGCATACTAAGCATTTATGACAGCACTACTAAAACTGTTGCCCAGTAGTAAACTTTTAGGCCTAAACCTACTATCAGTACAACCACAAACTTTTCTTGACAGTAATTACAACACTTACCAGTCCTGTTAGAGACTTTATGTTGTTTCTTCCAAGGGACAAAATTTTCAGGTTTTCTGAAAACAAAAAAACAAACAAAAAAAACAACAAAACAAAAACAGTTGAGTATAAAATAACTTTCTGTCCAGAGGCACAGTAAAAATCTATAAAACCCAATGCAAACAGAAAAGGCCAAGATCAGTCTGTAAACTGACACTGCCTTCTCATATACATCTACATACCGGTAAGATTTTTTTTGTTTTCAAACAAAATTGTATATATTTATAATATTTATTCTAGGAGAACATACTAGAATAAGCTCAGTGGGGCCTAATAACTAAATATAGTCAAACTTCAATGGCTTGAACATCTTTGGGACCATGGAACTTGGTTAGAGATGAGTAGTTCAAGCCAGTAAGGTTAATCATGGCACCAGGTCAGAATGCAAATGGCAATAATTTAGTGAAATCTTTTCAATCTTCTACACATAAATGGTATGCTAAATGTACTCATTAGAATAGCCTCAATGATGCAATATAACACAACATACAATTTTATAATAATATAAGACAAATTCCCCAAATATTTGTTTTTAATTTGGAGCTATTTGAAGAATTTCTTAGGAACTCAAAAACGAGTTCGAAATAGCCATGGTAAACGAGAGCCATCGCTGTTCAAGCCATTGAGGTTTAACTGTATTCAGAAACAGATCACCCATTCAAATTTGAATGTAGACCACTTAGACTTAAGGATAATGGACACACTTTCAAGGGAGACAACTGTAAACATCAATTTTATTCCCTTCTGGGGACAGCAAAGGCTGATCAGACTGTTTGATTGTGCAAACTGATCTTGTGGAAAAAATACATATCCACTTATACTAAGGGTTCACTTAAAAATGGATCAGAGAAAGACTTATCTAATGATGCTTATGCAATGTTTGTGGTTTTTATTTTTGTTTTTCTGATTTTCTTTATAAAAGCATATTTTGTGGGTCGATGCAATTCAAATGGGTATCCACATCATATGCCTTTATAAAGAAGGGGACAAAAAGTACACTGGCTGTAATCTGAAGACTACAGAACTGCTTGACTGTGCATTTATAGGGTATGTGCGGTAATCAGGCCGAATATGGTATTTGTTTGGTGCAGCTCAATTAGCGGTTTGGTTTTCAGGGTTCATAGCTGAGCTAGCAAATGATCTGATGTCTTTGATTGTGTATGAAATTTGCATATTCAGATCATCCTGTGCATTCACAGTCTCTTTCTGTTGTCCAGCATGGCTCCAGATACGGTCTTTTTCAACCAATGGTGTTTGATAGTTTTCTTCATTCTCAAAAGTCTATATTGTGGGCACTCATTAGAAGCGCTTCAGTGAGGAGCTTCTAATAAGTAGCACAATGTAGGTCTCTGTGAAGAAATAGGAAAATATTTATCTGAATATTTCATATACCTGGAGCTCCGTATCCATTTGGCATTCTACAGTGTCTTATAATCATATTAGTGGACAGCAATGAACCTTGGTCAGACTTAGCCACAAAGACAGCTTCTTTGTTTTTCATTACTCACAATTATGTAAAATTTTCATTACTCATAATGATGTAAACATTTGTCTCCAATTGCTGATAAAAATGTGTCAATACTTACTGAGTCCATTGAGATTGGCAATCTTTTCTATACAGTTTGTGGACAAGGAAAGCCAGCTGAAATGATAAATGTTACAAATGAATCATGACATGTTGGCTTCTTTTTGACTAGTGACATACTAGTATTATAGAGAGCGCTTCAATTGAGTTCTCTGGAACCTCTTTCTAAGATGATTCATTATAAGGCCAAATAAAAGAAATATGTGTTTTTAGGGTAACCTTACCATTCCCTACCTAATTTTCCTCATGAAACCTAGCAATTTTTTTTCATGTTTTCTCAAAAAAAAAAAAAAAAAAAAATCTGTGTTACTGGGAAAAGTATTTATGCTAAATATTCAGACAAGTAAGTATGAGCAAACAGTGTAGATCCAGATCAAACTGCTCCTATCAGGATCTACACTGTTTGCCATTCTATCAGTACTTTTAAATACATTAAAGCTAGAACAGTGAAACAGATTTGGTAAAATTTTATGTGAATTATCGTGCTAACTCCTAATATATCTGGTAATTTGGGTATAATCCTAAAAAAAAAGAAAAAAAAAAAAAAAGAGTTCATACCTATTTTTTCTAACAAAAAAAAACAAAAAAACATGTTACCCTAAACCCCTAAACACACATATTTTTTTATTTGGCCTAAGACAGTTTAAAGGTGGGTGGAAATGTAAATGTAATGATTAAATAGAAAAGTGACCCAAAAGATGTATAGATTATATAGAAAAATGACCATAAATGGTCATTTTTCTATATGATCTGTACATTTTTGTTTGGATATAATATGGTTGTTTCACTAACATGGTTTTGCTTTGGATCCCAGCAACGGTGTTATAAAGAGGCTGTGGTGCACATATAATGTAAGTTTTGGTGGAGAAAAAAATAATTTCTCGATATCCCCTCCAGATCCCTGCCTTTAAAGGGTTATACAAAGCTGCTGCACTGTAGACAACATTCACATATTTTTTTTTCAGAGAAAATAACACTTGATATTTCATGAGAATCAGCTGCCTAGCAGGAAAACTTCCACACAAAATGTCCAGCCATATATTCTCTGAAAAATAAAAAAAAATTCTTGTGAATAGTGCCTGCTACAATTTTGGACGGTGCTTTAAGGGTAAATTAAATATCTTACTGCCTATATATAGTCTAGGGGCTTGTCACAGTCTTCTAATATTTGCAGTGCTGTCTTTTAGTAGCCATTTGATTGGAGTCTACTCTGTTTGCTCCAGCATATTTGCTCAACACTGTTCTCAAATTATGATTGTTACTACTACTCTCAAAATCTAAATGGTGATGGTATGAAATAGCAAAGGACTTGTTAAGGAGGAGATTTTGATGATAATTTTGGGACAGTTTTCTCTAATTCTATATAAAAACACATGCTGTGGGTTTTCATTAGAAGTGCCTTGGTATTAAAGGCACTTCTAATGAGTACCCACAACATATGTTTTATTGAGAAATAAGAAAGATTATCTCAGAATTATCACCAAATACTTCTCCTTAACAAATCCTCTGAATGGACGAAGGGAGGTAAATATGTTTCTTTGATTATATGTCACATAATAATGTGGTCCAAAGAAGGTCCACTGAGATCAACCTGTGTAACAGCCTGTTCACTGTCTGCTTATAGAATTCTGGTTGGAAAGAATGTGCACAATACTGGTTAACAGCTTTGAGGACTAAGCCTGCCCAGTAAGGGTGGTTAAGTAAACTGACCCTACTGGGTTGATGGGGTGGTAAAACCACAACACAAACAAACCAATGGAGAGCAAAGGTCCTGATAAGTCTGTGTGGCTCATAACAGCTCATAGCTCTTGGTAAGAAGGCTATATCTTCCAGATAAACTGGAACCTCTTTATAAGACAGTTTCTGTTATAAGACAGTTTAGAGGTGGACCACAAAAGTGTTGTATCCAACAAAACTGTATAGATTATATAGAAAAATGACCATATAAAATGACCATTGAAGTGTATAAAGAGGTTGTGGTGTCAACACAATTTGGTCAAAAGTAAGAAAAATATTTATATTTTTCTTACTTTTGACCGAACCGAGTTGACACCTTTCTCCATGAAAACAAATGTTGTGGGTACTCATAAGAAGCATGTCTTCAAGGTGCTCTATCACAAGTTACAACATATGTTTTCAAGAAGAAACAAGAAAAAATACTTACTTGATATATCCCCAATTCTCTATAACTATAATAAAGTCTGAAGGCACCTGTGAACACATGCAAATATTGCATGCCTGAGAGAGTTCAAATTCAAATAGGAATGTATATTTTGCACAAACAATTCCTAAATCACCCATAATGTATGAAATAAAAAAAAAAGCTTAGATCAGAAACTTGGGTGGGACAGAAACATGGCATACACAGAACAGTCTTGAGATATGATGCGCATATCTTCATAAAATGCCTTTTTTGTTGGGTGTAACCATAGTTTCAGGCAAAAAAGAATGTGCACAAGTACTGGTTAACCTTTTGAGGACTAAGCATGCCCAGGAAAAGAGTGGTTAGTATGACCTTAATAGTGTTGACTGGACCGTAAAACTCCAAACAAAAACCAAACTCTAGATAAAGCACTTTTTTTTTAAATTTTTCCAACCAAAGCATTTGGGTACTTTTTCTTATTCCCCTACAAATATATGTTGTGGGTACTCATTAGAAGTGCCTTTCTGAGGCACTTATATGAGTACCCATAACATATGTTTTTGAGGAGAAATAAGAAAACCTGATACCCAGTCTTATCTGGAGCTAGTGTGTAATCCATATTTAGTTTCAACTCCAAATGAAGAGAAAATGTTACTTACTCGCAACTAACTAGTGTTGACAAAGAAGCATCCATCTTTTCAATAGGAGGAAGTTGAGCTATAAGAACTACATGTTTAGCTTCACTGGCTTTAACATTTTCCTTCTCCTCCTAGGATAACAAAAAATAAATACCATATTTACCCTAAGTTTTCTGACCCACAACTCTAAATATTTGCACAAGTCTTCTGCAATAAGTCTAAAACTGCTGGAAGAGTGGCAAACAGTGTAGACCATGATCAGATGCTGCACTCTGAAGCATCTGATTTAGGTCTGCAATGTCGGTTCAGGCCTGTCTGTCCAAAAACTTAGAATAAATAGTGTAAAAAACATTTATTGTTTGTCTGACAGCTAAATAGTCCCTTAATCAGTATTACCGAAAGACACAGATAATTTGGCTTAACACGAGTCCAGAAAAATGTAATAAGATGACAACTCAGTGATAATTTTGGATATACTTTTGTTATTTTTGCACAAATACATATTTATTGGAACTGCCTCACAAGGAAATTCCAACGAGTATCATAAGATAGGTTTTGGAGCAAAACTAACAAAAATTATCATGGCTTCAGATAAGGCTTTTATTTAACTCTTTCCCTGCAATGCTGATAACCTTTGCAAACGGTTTGGACCCAGATCAGGCCTGACAAATGTTGTATGTGAGAGACTCAGGATACCTATAGTACAAGCTTAAGCTTCGCCTCCTGCTGCGCAGGTGGCAACCTACTTTGCAGGCTGCTTAAGCTCGTTATTACTCAGCATAGCACGTGCAAAGAGTTAACCAAAAAAGGTAATGATAGTTCTCTTATTTCTCTACAAAAATATGTAATATGGGTACTCATAAGAAGTGCATCACCACAGAGCTTGTAATAGGTACCCACAAAGTACAAGTATGTTTTTGTGGAGAAATAAGCAAAAACATTTCTCTGGATACTCCTTTCATTCGTAGTTATATCCTTCCTTTATCTGGAGCTATGAAATACTATTATTGGCACCCAAAGGTATGGCTGAATCTTTTGTAGAATCTACCTGTAGATGCACCAACAGGCGTCCACATTTAAAATAATGTTCTTATTACTTAAGACCAATTACTTTGAAAATATAGGTATGTTCTTATATACTGTTTACATTTCTCAAGTATTTTATGGCTATATTCTGTTTAAATTTGACCCAGTGAATAATCGCCCATGACAAAAAACAGAAATTTCACATAGTCACAGAAATCACATTTTATGTATGAAATGAGTGGGAATTGTGTTGATCATTATTTACAGGAATATTTGTGAGTGTTTTGAAGGGTATTCCGTGAATCTGTGAAAGTTCCATGATGTCAGTCAATCATTAAAAGTCTGTAATATATCCATGACAACAAAAAAAGTTCCATGGGAGCTCTGTAGTGTATCAGATACACATATACATGAAAAGTATTGTGCAAAGCCGAGAAAATGAAGCAAAATCCATTGCTCAAAAAGACATTTAACAGTAGTATTTAAAGAGACTTTGGAAAGAAAAAGATCAATTAGAATAAACTGATAAAATTAATTCAGTTGCTAGATGCAGTTTTCATTTTGATCAGCATTCCAAACATTTAACAGCTCTTGAATGCTTCAACTGGCACTCATTCAGTTTGATTTCATGGCACACCAGATGGAACCAATTGATATTTTGTACATGTACATTGGAACATCAGATCGTTCTCTGGCATCCTGCAAGTTCAGTGTAGTTGGATCCTGTGTAGATGTACATAAAGACTTTTTCTCAATTCCGGCTTGCTTGGAAATTTGGCGAGTTGCATCTTATAGATGAGATGTTAAAGATTATTTTGATACTCCATTTGCTGGGATTGACCTCCTTATAAAGGCAGGAATCCACACGTCTGTTATGTTTACCCAATGATTTTCTTTTTATTAATTATTATTATTATTTTAGCGAGCACAGCTTGTGACGCAAGAATGAAGTGAGCTCTGCGGTAGAGAATATGATCAAGGAAAAGTAACATACAACGATATATACTTTCAGCAGTAATTGCTCTGACCAATTTTCTTCCGTTTTTTTCTTCCCGGGAGTTGTCACCGGAAGCTGAAGGACGATTATGGGTCACTAATAAATTTAAGCGTTACAAAGTGACCAAACGAGTGTCAAGAAATGTCACTAACATATTTTGCTGATTATTTTTATTATTTATTATTGATTTACATAATATTTTTATATACTGATATGATATTCATTCTTTAATGATGTTGTGAAGGACTTTTGAAGAGTGCAGATATAGGTCTGTGCTGTGCTCGCATTTGCAGTAGGCTAAGCCTATTTTCATGGTGACTTAGCACTGCCAGAAACCTTCAGACTATACTGACATATACATGGACAGGCAAAGGTGATTTATCCTGGGCCTATCTACCTACCGCAATTGGCAAAAAATATATGCACCAGTAAAAGAAAACATACCCCACCCAACTATCCTTAGATCACTTACGAATTTGCTTATCGCCTCTTTTATCGTTGTTCCTTTCGACTGAAAAAGAAAATAAATGTGTCGTTAATCAAAAGGGTGTTTATGACCATAGTCAGACTAAGGTTTAACAAAATACAGCAACGGCTTAAAATCTCAGAGCTTAAAATATAACATAAATTTCATACCATTTTGCCACTTCCTTTGCGTTTGATCGTCGCTAAGCATTCGGATAACTTCTGAAAACAACTTATTTCCCTTCGAAGATTACTTCCCTTATAAGGTCAGCCTATTTGCTAGCAAGAACAGTTAAAAACCGACACGAAGTCAAGAACCAACAAGAAGCATTTTTATCCCCGCGCTTTTCGAAAAAGCGAGGATATTGTGATACCGTCTGTACGTGCGTCTGTACTGTCACATCTTTGCTCCTAGAACATTAAAGCTAGAATCTCGAAACTCACAGGCGATAGCCCTATGGATGAGGACTAGAGAAACTCATTCGGAATTTTGATGTAACCCCTGGAGGCAGGGCCGGCGGGGTTGGGGTGGGGGGCAGGGGGCAGGGGGATGGTGGGGGGGGGGGAAGGGGGTTGAAGTGGCGGGGGTGGCCCTGAAGGGTCCAAAATCCATTTTGTTCGAACATAGTCATGTTGCATATCAAATCAAAGGTAATTAAGAGTAGAATATAGTGGTGCAAAAATTTTGCCGGGGGTGTCTGGGGGTCACCAAAGGTCAAAAAGTAGGAGTTAGGGTCCATTTTTTTTATTTTCACACAACTCGTCCTGGGCTTTTTTGGTTTTAGCTAGAACCGTGAAACTGTCACAGGTAATAGCCCTATGGATGAGGACTGGAGGAACGCATTTGGAATTTTCATGTGCGTGGATATGCGATGCCGCTCAGCGGCTGGCGCGGGGATATGCGATGGCGCGCCATCGGCTCGCTCTAGTTTAAGTTATTTGCAATAATATGCCATTAAAACCAACAAGTATCAATATTTGCATATCAATAAATGTGTTTTGGTCAATAAATGTGTTTTGGTCGTTTTTATGTGAATAAATCCATTTTGATTTCTTTTAATCCCTTTTTATTAAAGGAGACAAATCTTACTCACCGACAAGCAGACTACCCGCCAATAATCTATCTTCGTAAAAACAAAACATTGTAATCTACACTCGTAGTTTATGTTCTCCTCCGCGTATCAACAATGTGAAGTCCATACTATTTCCAGTTCGGAAGCCACTTGCAATTTCTTGTCTGCCAATTTTGTTGTCGCCGATATATCGATAATACGCCTACCAAACGAAATAATGCGTAACTATCAGTTAAGAACGTGAAACAATTAGAGCGACATCGGTTAAGCATTCGATGACTCAAAGAAAAAAAAAAAAAAAAAAAAAAAAAAAGGTAAACATTTTCTATGTTTCATGAGCGATATGTTATGAGGAAATTATTTAAGTAACGTGGCATTACATTCAACAGCCCATTGATATCGGCGTCTGTGGAGTTAATCTCAGATCACCTACTTCACGCATATTGGCTGAATTATTTTTTGCGTGCTGAAGGTATACCGAAAGCCATAGAAAACACATGGCAATTCGTGGTGTTTGTTGTTCTTAATTTAATTTTGCGCTTTGCCAGAAGTTCAGCATATCATCAAGCTCAAACGATAGACACATAGTTATTTGTGTATGGATATTTTGGTTATCAATGCAGCATTAATGAGAAATCGCCACGGGAAGGTTCGAAAATGGGTGGTTACGCATTAGAGCTGTAAGTTTTGTTATTATTTATTTAGATCTAATGCCCACCTTATCTTAAACCCCGGTTGTTTATTCTACTGACCTTTCTATGGCGGTGGTCCTGATGTTGTTCGTACTCTTTGTAGTTTGTGGTTCCCGCACTGCTTTCTGCTTTTTTTTTTCTATATCTGTTGTGATGCTAGCATTGTGGTCACCGTCTTCAATAGCTGCCCACTTTGCTTTCTGTTTTACTAGTTATGTTGTGATGCTAGCATTTTGGTTACCTTCAACAGCTGCCCATTTTGCTTTCTGTTTTACTAGTTGTGATTAAGAGTGGCATCAGGACCCAGGGTGAAGTTAGTCGGCTGTAAAAGTGCTTTTAACACCACGGACATTTATTCTACTGACCGTTCTAAGGCGGTGGCCCCGGTATAAGTCTTACTCTTTGTTGCTTTGTGGTTTATTCTACGAGGCGATTTGTTATAAGTCTTGCCTTGTATTGTTTTGTTATTGTGTTTTTCAGTCCTTTTAGCATTGCGATTACCTCACTTAGGGAACAGAGAGCCAATCTTTGTGCTTTTCTGACCGTTCTAAGGCGGTGGCCCCGGTATTAGTCTTGCTTCGTGGTTTATTCTACGAGGCGATTTTTAAGTCTTGCCTTGTATTGTTTTGTTATTGTGTTTTTCAGTCCTTTTAGCATTGCGATTACCTCACTTGGGGAATAGAGAGCCAATCTTTGTGCTTTTCGTACGTTTGTTCGATTTGCGCTTGTTAGGTTTTGTCTGTTTCCTCTTCCTCTTGGTGTCTGGGAAGGACTGCGGCTGGCTGGTCTTGGTGCTTTTCGTGCGTATATTCGGTTTGAGCTTGTTTGGTTTTGTCTGTTTCCTCTTACTCTTGGTGTCCAGGATGGGCTGCGGTTTGTGATTGAGGCACTCCCTGGATTTTTCTCTTACATGTTTTTTTGTGATTGTGACACTCCCTGGACTTTTCTCTTATCTGTATTGCCTGTCAATTCCGTCGCCGACTTACCGATATCTAGGGCTGACAAGAAGCTTTCTTTTAAGTGAGCAAAGAAGCCTGCACAGCTCCCCCACTCCCAACACACATATATGCACACACGCACGCTGCTCGCACGCAAGCCTTATCTTATCAGCCAATTCAGTTGTCGCCGATTTACCGACAAGAGAAGTAATTGACATTATATGCCAATATCTAGAACAGAGAAGAAGCTTTCTTATAAGTTAGCGAAGAAGCAGACCAGTGTATACACATACACACACTCACACAAGCCCGCCCGACAAGAGAAATAATTGGCATATATGCACACATGCACGCACGCAAAAAAGGTAAGAGAAAAGTCCAGGGATTGCCACAATCACAAACCGCAGCCCTTCCCAGACCCTAAGAGGAAGAGGAAACCGACAAATTTAAACAAGCACAAACCGAACAAACGTACGAAAAGCACTAAGATTAGCTCTCTCTTCCCCAAGCGAGGTAATCGCAATACTAAAAGGACTGAAAAACACACGAACAAAATGACACACGGAAAGACATACAACAAATTGCCTCGTAGAATAAACCACAAAGCAACAAAGAGTAAGACTAACACCGGGAACACCGCCTTAGAACGGTCGGTAGAGCAAACCACCGCGGGGTTTAAAGCACTTTTACAGCTAGCTAACTTCACCCTGGGTCCCGATGTTACTCTTAATACAGAAATACATAAAAATTCGGTTCGCATAAAGGCTCCCAACTCAGTCAATGCATCAAAGCGAAAACATAAAAATCAAATTAATCACTATTATAAACAAAGACGAGTACTCATGGCTAATTCTACTGTATGCCAGAGTAAATGAAAACCAATAGTTGAACCACGGCAAGCCTTATCTTATCAGAAATCTGTTGTCGTCAATTTATCGACAGGAGAAATAATTGTCCTTATATGCCAATATCTAGATCCGACAAGAAGCTTTCTTTTATTTTAGTGAAGAAGCAGATCAGCCTACACAGCTTCGATCACATACATACATGTATATACTCACACAAACACGCGCGCACGCCCGCACCACGCCCGCCTTAGCTTGTCTGCCATTTCTGTTTTTTTGCAGATTTACCGACAGAGGAAATAATGGGCATGATATTCCAATATCTAGACATCACGAAAACATGCCTATATAATTTTGACAAACCCCACTTTTATATAGTAACACTGGGGTTTACAGGGGTATACATTATTTTTCTTATTTTTGCTCAAAAACATAGATTGTGGGTACTCGTTAGAACCGTCTCGCCGAGGCGATTCTAACGAGTACCCACTATCTATGTTTAAAGCAGAAATAGGAAAAATAACAGAGTTATTTATATGCAAATTTTCAGTTTTTGGACGTGAAATTTTCTCTATATTTGAATAGGTGTGTTTTCGCAATGACCGACAAGAAACTTATTGTGTTGTTTTAAATCTTATTTGTTTTTCAATCTTGATATTATTAAGTCAAGACATATGGTTAGGTGGTTTTTCCCTGGGTTCTCCGATTTTCGCACACCTTTGATGAACGATCGGCTCGTTATAAGTGAAATATTCTTTAAAAGGCCGTTAAACCCAAATTAAAACAACAACAACAAAAAACAAAAAACAAACAAACAAAAAAACCCAAAAAAACAAAAAACAAAAAACAAAAAACAAACAAACAAACAAAAAAAAACAACAACAACAACAAAACAACAACAAAACAACAACAAACAAACAAACAAACAAAAAACAACAACAAAAAAACAACAACAAAAAAACAACAACAACAAACAAACAAACAAATAAAAAAACAAAACAACAACAACAAAAACAAAAACAAAACAACAACAACAACAACAAAAAAAAAAAAAAAAAAAAAAAAACAACAACAAAAAAAACACACACTTGTATTATTTGATAGTGAGTCTATACTGAATCAAATAAGAAGGTCAGCCCCTTTCATGCATTATCTCTCGGCCGATGGATCACTTGAATTTTCTTGTCGGTAATTAGTAATTTACAATAACAGTGCACAGATACATAATATAACATAAATTTATTTGGCATTAAACATAATGTATATGAAGGTAGCCATCAACAAACACAAGAACAATGATCTCCCCATTATATTGTAGTAGTTGGAGACTTTAATGATGATCTATTAAACGATAATAAACATTATTTAATTAAACGATGTATTTAAAGGATGTATTTATTTAAAGGATATATTGCTTATTAATTCTCTCTCTTCAAAATGTAATAAATGAGCCTACTCGAGGGCATACACTTTTGGATCCTATTCTAGTGCCACTAGAGTACCCAGTTCTCGACAAAGGTGTATTTGAACTACCTGCCTTAATAAGTGATCATAAAGCTACATTCATTACTATACCAATTGACTATCCAATTACTTCTACATACAAAAGAGGCGTCTGGTTATATAAAAGAGGCACTTATCAGGAACTGAAGGAGAAAGTTGAATCTTACGACTGGAATTTCATTAATGATGCACCTGTAAATGATGTCGCCAAACTTTTCAAAGATACTTTCTTGGGCTTGTAAATGAATGTATTCCCTCAAAAGAAGTAACCATTCATACTGACGATAAACCATGGTATTATCATGAAATACGGAAATATTCCCGACAACAAGATAGACTTAGGAAAAAGGCCAAAAATCCATCCCACTGGCACGCTTATAAAACCGCCCGTAATAAAGTTAATAATCTCAAGAAACATGCGAAGGAAATATTCTATAGTAACTTAGGAGATACGTTAACAAAAACTATGACAAACAATAAACAAGATTTCTGGAAAATAGTCAGACATTTTGTCAAGGGGAACAAATCATCAGGTTCCATACCCCCTCTTGTAACTACAGACGAAAATCTTGAAACCAAAATGCATGTTACAGATCAAGAAAAAGTTGAATGCTTAAATGAATATTTTACACCAATCTCTACAATATTAGACGAAGTACCGCAAATACCGAATTTAATTCCTAAAACATATGCAAGACTGGAGCAAATTGAAATCTCTGAACAGGAAGTTCTTGACATGCTAGACACACTTAATACACATAAAGCTTCCGGACCAGATGATATAAGTAATAAAATGTTGCACAGGCCATTGCAAAGCCTCTAACTGCTTTATATCATCGTTTACTCAAAAACCACATATTTTCAGAAATTTATAGATACTCTCTTGTAACTTCACTACCTAAAAAGGGGGAAAAATTCTTCCATCAGATTATAGACCCGTTGCTCTTCTGAGTAATGTTGGAAAAAGGTATGGAACGTATTGTATTTAAACGAGTATATAACTTTCTACTTGAAAAAGAACTACTATACAAATATCAGTCTGGGTTTGTTCCTGGTCATTCGACTTCTCTCCAGTTAATTGATATTTATCATCTGTCAAGCATTTGATCGAAACCAGTTCTCTTGCATGGTATTCCTAGATATATCTAAGGCGTTTGATCGCGTATGGTATACAGGGCTATTGCGTAAACTCGAACAAAACGGAATTTCGGGTGATTTGCTGATCTGGTTTACTGATTACCTCTTCAATAGAACCCAAAGTGTTGTTTTAAACTCTGTAACATCAAAAAGAAGGTCAATAATAGCGGGAGTACCTCAGGGATCTGTACTTGGTCCTCTTTTATTTTTATTACACGTGAATGATATATCTGAAAATCTACTAAGTTTAACTGGACTTTTTGCTGATGATACTTCACTGTTTTTCTCCGCCGCGAATATACACGATATGGAGGGTATACTTAATCATGACTTGGTTCTTATATCTGAATGGGCGCGCAAATGGTTGGTCAATTTCAATCCTAATTAAACGCTAGCTATGCTGTTTTCCTATCTTTCTTCTGGAGACTATCCTCATTTAATCTTTGATGGTGTAAATATTAAATTTGTCCCTCACCATAAACATCTAGGCCTGACACTTAGTGAAAACATGAAATGGAAGGATCACATAGATTCCATTTTAACGAGCGCCTCACGAATGATAAGCATCACGAGAAAACTAAAATTTGTGTTTACTAGGTGGACTCTAAATCAAATATATATTACATATGTTAGACCCATTCTCGAATACTCGTCTGTGGTTTGGGACGGATGTACCATTGAGTAACGAAATTCACAAGAGAAGCTCCAAAATGAAGCAGCCAGAATAGTCACTGGACTCACAAAATCAGTTTCCCTGAATAGGTTATATCATGAATGCGGATGGCAAACACTTCAAGAGCGACGTACGAACCAAAAACTGAAATTAATGTATAGGGCTGTAAATGGTTTGGTACCCTCCTACATATCAGACATAATGCCACCTGCAGTCGCGAATGTATAACGGTATGAACTGAGAGATAGTAATAATATCTACCGGCCACCAGTCAGGACAGCCACTTTCAGCAAATCGTGTATTCCATCTGCCATAAATGAATGGAATAATTTACAAGCGCCACTTCGTGAATATGATTCATATAATGCATTTTGCACTGTGCTCAAAATGCAAGCATACAATAAGATCCCGAGCTATTTTTTTGAGTTTTTCATGCACGTTTACGAAATTTCTGTTGCAATCTTAACCGAGATCTTTTTGACAATTACCTACGAGAAGATCCTTTGTGCAGTTGTCTAAAAGGTAATGGAACTGCTGAACACTATATCTTTTCATGCGAGCATTACATAGAGCAACGTGTTCGCTTTTTAGAAATACACGAGAGTTTCACCCTTTAAACGTTAACACGCTTCTCAACGGAAAAGATCCACTTTCTGATTTTGATGATGCGAAGCTTTTTCGCCACGATCAAAATTACATACATGCCACGGGTAGATTTACCAGGTAGCGTAATAAATATCATTGATTCAATTAGGCCGTATAACGATACATGGGTGATATATAAAGTTATATCTTACATTATGCTCTTTATCTTTTCAGGTGTGACTATCAAGACATGTCATTGCAAACAGCAATTAACAATCAACTCCATGTCCCTGTCCCATGCAAGCGGCACAGCCCAGGAGCTTCTTACAACGTTTGTTATTATCATTTATCACTCTTTGAACTTTATTATTTATTTATATCCATTTTTTTTCTTTTATGTATGTATTTATTTATTTATAATGTATAAGATGAAAAATTAATAGTTATTATTTTACATGAACGTACTTTTTGTGTAGAAACAGTATCAGAGATTTTGGGTAGAGACATACTCGCTGCTGCACTATCAATCAAGCCATTTAAGAATAATGCTCAGCCATTACTGCACACTTTGTGAATTGTAGAGAAGGCTAGAAGCATTGCACTTATTCTAAAAGCAATTATGACTGTGAGGAAACATATGTTATTCCATCACAAAACACATAAAATAAGGTCCAAGGACGTATTGTCAAACAAGAAATTAAATGCCACGAAAACCGTTAAATTTTCCCCTGAAAATCACCTATCTTGCGGATAACTCGAATTCTATTTGCGAAAATTGCAAAAGATTTATATCATGGTAATGCATACAAGATGCTGCAGCAGAAAGGTAGGTAAAAAATTCAAGATTTTAAATAATAAGCCCGATAGAGGTAAAAGTGTGAGAAAAAAATCAAAATAATTCTAGAATTTACCTCAGAAAACGCCTGTTTTATTTTGCGAATTACTCCACATCAAATATGCAAGCCATTAGTTATTTTCATTAACGTAAAATGTAACCTCTTCTTGAGGGAAAAGGTTTCTCAAAACACATGGAATCGATGTCTTTCATTCCAAAAACACCTTGTAAAAGTGTATATGTCAATATTAATTTTCTACATGTACAAAATACTTGTTGGATAAAATCGTGAAGGACTGCAATCTTTGTTCAAAAGTGTTCCTCCTTGACATTCAGGTTCCCTTTAATAATTGCGCTCGTTTGCCCATAACACACAGAGTTACGTCTAGCATTATTCGCCCAAACGAGGAAACGTCTCGCAATGTTTATACATATATGTCAGTTAATTATTCACTTATTAAGAAAGCTTTCCAAACTCACGTTGAAATGTATGACAGAGACATTTTATTTTGTTTCCGACTGTTATACCCATTGGAAACGTGTCACCAAGTGCACTTGGAAAACAACAACTTGGGGCGAATCTAGCATGCACATTTATTGAGTGCTGCCTTTTAATGTGCAGGTCATCCAGTTTCCTGCAAACTTTTCAAGTCGCACGCAATAATGCTTTGGATCTCAAAGCTTTATTTACATTCAAAGAATGAATGACAAATAAATTCGCTAACTAACGGAACAGCACAAGCTTCTGACACTTGAAAAATGACCATTGGCTTTTGTTCAGCTAGATCCGTATGATTATCAGTTTCGTTCTGATAATCATAAGCTGACCAGCGAAAATGTGGCCAGATCCCCCTTAATCTATTACTCTCAGGTTATATATAAATATAACGTGAGGATCTAATCAAAATGCAAATGCAATAATTTTAGCCGCACAATTTACTGAAAGAAAACTGAAAATTACCAAAAGTAGGTCAAGAGGGCAAAAACCCAAAATTCATTTTAACCGTTTCCTAACAATTTATCTCGTCCAGGTCAGAATTGAAATTTGCATATTTTTGTGTGTAGATTTCATCGCCTGATTGAACGGCTTATCAGCTGTATGGATGACATTCCTCGTGTTCATTCAGTTCGTGTATTCGGATATAATTTCCATTCATATTTTTTCTAAAACGATGTTGCCAGTGTGTTTCTACTATCACGGAATAATATTGTTTGAGACACGTATTTCTAAGCCGGTAAGTATTCTAGTTATAAAAGCGAGCTTCAACGCTTAGCACTCTGGTTATTTTTTTTATTTTTTATTTTTATTTTTTATTTATTTTATTTCTTTATTTTTTTACAGCAGACAACACATTGAAACCGCCCGCCCCCTTCCCCTCAGAGCCTAATCCATCCAGAACGACCCGACATATCACGCAAATTGCCTCCAAAGTGGACAACCTGCATGAAATGGCAGATCCCGTTCCCCGGGAAAAAACAAGAACACATTCATCAATCTGTCAGTCGCTGAATTAGCCGAGAGTGCTAACGGTTAAAGATTATTGTCATAACACGACCTTTCCGTTCAACGTTAGTCATGTAAAATACACATTTTTAGAAGAAATCCAAGGATATACAGTACCATTTAAATTCGCAGCCACACCCTGTTCAGACATTGTTAAGTAGGTTTTTCACACCAGTTACTAGCCGTGCACAATGGGAGTACGGCATTTACCGTAAGTACTCGGACAGGTCTGAGCAAACAGTGCAGACCCAGATAAGACGCCACAGAACGCCACAGAATATAGATCCTATTCCTTCAAACAATAGACCATCAAAATGTAGCAAAGAAACGCTGTCGAAAATCAAACTTTTTCATTGAATTTTCTGCTTTCAGTCACTTAATCGCTTGAATTTTTGGTGTGTGCGTGTGTATGCATGCATGCGTGTGTGTGTGTCGGTTTTGTTTCTGCGAATGCCCCAGTCAAACGGTGTGTGTGTGTGTGTGTGTGTGTGTGTGTGTGTGTGTGTGTGTGTGTGTGTGAGAGAGAGAGAGAGTCGTCGCTGATAATAAATCAACCACAACACCTAGCTATGTCAACCTGATTGCGCTTGCTGTGGTCATGGTTTGACCAACGGCTTTCCAACATGTACCCTCGGTGGCAATGAGCAGCAATTTTAATTTTTTACATCTTACGAAACGAGAGAAGAACACAGACGAAAGACTGAAAGGAGATAAATGAAAAAAATATATATAATGAATATTGTCCAGTTCTAATCTCGCTAAGAGATCCTGCTTCACAACAAAATTGACATTTGCGAACAGCGAAGAAGCAGATCAGCCTGCAAAGGTCTCCCAGCCACAACACACATAAACATACACACAAACACACACGCACGGACGCACGCCTTATATCTGTACCCATTTTTCAAAATCACAGCCCATAACATCAACATGCTTTTTATAATTTAAGGCAATATTTCATGGATCTAGAAATGGCATGTATCGGCGGATAATTTGTCTTTTTCTTCGTTATCAAAATTGCTTAAAATAGTTAACTTAGTATCGTATTTTTAATAAATAATCATGTTCTTCTTTCTTTCTTTCTTTTTCTGTCCCATCTATGCGGAAAATGATAAATTATCATAGCCGCTGACCTGAGGAGGGAGGTGACCGGTTATCAGAGGTAAAATATATAAGAAAATGCCTGGAGTCGGTAATTACTGACAAGATAATTTACAGACAAGAAAATGATAGGCGCGGCAATTCTTCTCGTGGGTAAATGTAGAAAAAAGAATTGGAGAAGGTTTTCGACCTGGAAATAAGCCAAGCTTTAAATAGTTTTCTTCCAAACTTTCCAAATTGTTCCACTAGAGCATTGTCTACAACTATCAGCTTCGAGGATTGACGCATATTACAAAGTACCTGCTTGTCGGTGAGTAGGATTTGTCTCCCTTGATACATAAAAAGACAAAATATCAACCTCAGAACGACCAAAATACATTTATTAATATGCAAAATATTGAAACTTGTTGTTTTAAACATTTTATTGCAAATGACTAAAAAAATGGTTATTGTCGGTTCTGGACTGTTGGTGTCGGTTCGTGTCGGTTCTTGACTGTTCTTGTCGGTAAATAGGCGGACTTTCCATTTATGGGCGTATAGACACCAGTGAGGTCCGCAGGCCACTCCACTCGGCCCAAATTTATGTTGGATACTATCTAGATACTGTCATGGTCATACTTTTTCGTCTGTCTCAATGCAGGTGCCATATAAATCTATAGCCATAATCTCGGGGCCTTAACGAAGTTTCTGGACACCATTCAGGCATTCAAGGATGCAGTGCGAGTCGATATTTTAAGCATTTTCACATTTCTATAATAGAATTGTGTTCGTCATTGGACTCCGGTTTTCGCCCACCTTTGATGAACGACCGGCTCGATATAAGTGAAATATTCTTGAAAGGGCCGTAAAACCCAAAGCAAAAAAAAAAAAAAAAAAAAAAAAAAAAAAAAAAATCAATACAAAAACCACAAACTGTAAATTGTAATGTCATAAAGTCCTTTTCGGTACCCTTTCGGTGGAAAAAGTCATTTACGGCGGAAAAAAGTCCTTTTCGGTGTTAAGAGTCAATACCCTACGGACAGAGGTATAAATATGGTCAGGTGTATCCGAATCCACATTACTGGTCGTCCATTTGTGTGACAGCAACTAGTTCATTTCTTCTTGAAACAGCTCTTTATATTTTTCTAAATCCAGCTGTTCACTTAATTATAGCCCTTTCCAATGATATTTTATTTTTGTTTCAACGGGGGCACCCCAGTTGTGTTTTCATTTACCCGAAAACAACAGCTAGCTGGGACATTAAAAAAAAAATAAATAAAAAATAATCGCTGCATGCAATATTTGAGATAGTTTACTTAAATGTGTGTGTCATGTGGTTTTAATTTTCACTTCTTGTAAAGTTTTATTTTTCTTCATTTTTTTCTGTTATGAGATAAAAAGTAAACTGCTCATGGTTTATTGACCATTTTAGCACAACCGGAAAAATACGGATAGGTATTTTTTTTTGACTATTTTTGATCGACAAACATCGCTGTATTGAGCACCGCGTATGATTTCTTTGTTCCATCAATGAATCTTAGCAGTAATTTGCGGGGTTTAATTATATAAATTATTCAGATTCTACGAATATTAGCCATGTCCGTATTTACTCGAATTTGACCTACATTTCATGGATTATATAAATTATCCAGTGTCCGTACTTGCTGAACGACCATCTGTATTTTATAATGCTGTCCGTACTTTCCCCACCTCGTCCGTATTTCCCCGGATCTGGGTTACACGCATTTTATCTTTATTCTAAGGTTTGTGTGCCATAAAAAACTTATACACATGCAGCAAAGTCATGAGAAGATAATGAACTTATATAAGAACCGCCCAGCGAGCACATGACATTTATACAACGTCACCTCAAGGTCCATGCAACGTCACAACGTTGCATCCACGTTGAGACGACGTTGTATAAACGTCATGTGCCAGCTGCGCGGTAACCAGTCCCGTGACTCCTGAACACTAGGAAAACTGGCACTTGAAACGTATTTACCCCTATATTGACTCTAGTAGAAACGCGGCTTGGATTACACTTTTGCACGCTCAGAGGATCCTTATCTAATACAGAGCATTAGTAAATTGTTATTTATATTGTTTAGTGAGAGAAATGAGATACTGGGCATGCCATCGCCATCTTGATCGCTGGACTTGGACACCTCACATCTTGATACATTTTTTCTTATTATCTTATTCTGTTGAGAAGTGAGTAGTTGCACCTTGGGGTGTTACTGATAGTTGTTTTTGCAGTGTTAGAATGTATGTCATGTTTTCTTTCTTTTTTTTTTGTTTTGGTTATGTGTGTGTGTGTCCCAGCAAACACACAACGCCGCAAAAACGTCGGTACAATGTCGCTGCAACGTCACGACGTTGCACCGACGTTGTAACGACGTTGTTGCAACGTTGTGTGTTTGTTGGGGTATGTTCTTTGTATACCGATCAAACCAATCACTGTACAAAATTAGACTGTTTAATTATTCTGCTTTTATGGGCGCTCCGATCAGCAATAAAAGATTTGTATTGTATTGTATTGTACTGTTACCTAACACTGAAGATTTGGCATGTTTTACTGTCCAGAGCATTCATATTCACCCGCCGATATTCATATTGTACTCATTATGATTAAAATCTTATTTCTTTAAAAAATTCGAAGTTTCGCCATTTCTAAACATCAAAGTTTATTTTAAAAGCTAATGAGGCAGAATGAGAGCCTTCAAGGACAACTTCTTGTTATTGTCACTCAGGAAAACCTTTATCCATGAATGAGCCAATCCTCTAAACCCGTAATACTCTATCTTGTACAGGGGCATTGAAATAAATAAATAAATAAATAATAATAATAATAATATTAATAATAATAATAAGAATAATAAAAATAGTAGTAATAATAATAATAATAATAATAGTAATAATAATAATAAAACATTGTCGAAGGTTTTCTCAAAATCGAGCAGTATGACCACAAACTGGTCGCCTTCCGAGAATCTGGAAGCTATCGCTTGAATTTTTACGATGAGCTGGGTCTTGCAAAAGTGTTTCTTTCGGAAGCCATACTTGTTGTCAATAAGGATATTCAGTCTGTCAAAATGGGCCATTACATTGCTGTGAACGACGTGTTCTAGAAGCTTGCAAGCCGCTTGCAAGTAATGGAGTCAGGGTCGGTAGTTTACCGGTTTGTGCTTGTCGCTCTTCACGAACACATGCACGATCCATGCATTTTTCAAGTCGGTTGGTATTACCCATAATTCAGTAATGTCTTGTAAAGTCGAGTCAAAATTGGTGCAAGATGATATGCGGTATGAGGCGGTATGTAGCGTTTAGAAGGAAGGCAGATATAGAATCTGACCTTGTTGCATGGAAGTCTTCAAGCATTTGAATGGTTTATGGATTCCTTTTTAGTTGACCTCTATATTGGGCATGTCTGGATATGGATAGTGAATACAGATTCAAATTGCTGTTGAGGATATTTGCCCTGCTGTGGCTGCCACTCTTGAGGAACCCGTCTTCATCTTTATGCCCCCCGCCTGCCGAAGGCGTGGGCGGTGGGGTGGGGGGCATAAAGATGAAGACGTCGTGAAATGTCAGTGCGAACGATTCACGGACGCTTGCGTCATGGAAACTGACAGATTTGGTGGCGGCTCGGTAATGCTGTAGGGCGGCATTGCCCATGGACTCAAAACACCTCTAATTATTAATTAACGTTTCGCCGTATGTTACGTCCGTACATGCGTATGTGAGTGTAACAAATGTTTAAGTTTACATTCAAGTTTACATTGGCATTTATATCTGCGTTTCTCTTCGAGGTCAAATTTGGGTACCTTTTAATCTAGGAAGTTGAAATTTTGTATGCTACTTACCCAGACTTTTAACTGTGCTAGAGTTAATTGCCCCTGGGTCTTGCCCTAGGGTGGAACTAGGATCAAAATATATAACAGAAAATAGTTGTTGAAATTTATGCATCCAGATATTGTTGCCATATGGTCAAAGACCAAATGGCGGGGGCATCTGTGTACTTTGAACACACATCTACTTTTGAGTAGTGTTACCCCTGATGGTTCCTGTATTGTACTTTTAACCAAATTTCTTTGGGATCCCTTTATAGCTAACGCGGACAACCTCCTGCATGTACCCCTTATGAGACATTTTGATTTCAAACTGGATCTCTGATTGAAGTTTCTTAAATCTGTCCTTGTCTCTCATCTTGCTTGTCTTTCTGGACTTTGTATAAGACCACTGCTTTCGCCGTATCAAACTTCTATTT
This sequence comes from Anodontia alba, assembly GCA_964016985.1. Taxonomy (NCBI): domain Eukaryota; kingdom Metazoa; phylum Mollusca; class Bivalvia; order Lucinida; family Lucinidae; genus Anodontia; species Anodontia alba. Next base: position 47,594,966 of record OZ024823.1, on the reverse strand, counting down.
TTTTCTGTTCATCAAGGGATGAAGTATCTAGATTGAGACTTTCTGAAGGGATCAACTTTTCAATAATGCAGTAGATCTTGGCTTGGTTTAACCATATTTTATTTGATCGAAATCACAATACAGGCATACAAACACACAATACTCATTAGGATTTGAACGAAAGCATACAACTTATTTAGTTAATCTCCTAGGTCTTTCTGTACCAATGGACGGGAGTAGTTAACACCTCTCCATGTAAGACGGGTGAGATGTCCAGGGTTTTATCCTTCCTCGTAGGAAAACGGACAATCTAATCTAAGCTATTATCTGACACTATATATACTGAAAGGAAAAAAGAAAAGCATAGGTTTTAATTTTGCATAATTTTTATACTACCAATAACAAACAAATTACAATCTGCCCATTGACTTAATATCGTGTACACAAATTGTAAGAACATGTCGAATTCACTGAACCGTCACAATTTCGCACGTGATCCACTGATTTACACTTTTTACCCTCTGCACGTGCAATTCGCGAGCCGCGGACTTTACACAGTGAATAATCATAACGGACAGATACTTTACGTCGTTTGGTTCTATTCCATTACAAATTGTTTAGTTATGCGACGTCATGAAATGTCAGGGCTACCCGAAAGAGACAGAGGACGTGCAGTTGACTTGTTAATGCAAGGTTTCTCACAGTCACAGGTCGCTAGGCAGCTTGGTCTTGCCTAGTCAACGTCAGCCGACCGGCAACGTTTACGTACGACGGGGTGGTTAGTGGACAAACCTCGTAGTGGACGTCCCTGTTAGACAACCAGACGTCAAGATCGTGCGATACGTTTGGCACATCTGCGTGACAGGTTCAGGAGGCGGTGGAAACAACAGCAAACACGTCAGGACGTCACAACGACAGGATTTATCCTAAAACTGTGCAAAACTATTTGAAGGAAGTAGGCTTGTATGCCAGACGACCTTACGTTGGACAACATCTAACGCAGATAAGAAGTCAGAACAAGATGAACTGGTTGCGACGACACAGCCTTCGACAGTTTCCTATGTCCTGTTTAGTGACGAGTCGCGGTCACCCTTTACCGTGCTTACGGACGTAAACACGTTTATCGACGTCGGGGCGAACGATTCACGGACGCTTGCGTCATGGAAACTGACAGATTTGGTGGCGGCTCGGTAATGTTGTAGGGCGGCATTGACCAAGGACACAAAACACCTCTAATTATGATCAACGGAAACTTAAACGCCATTCATAACAGAGACAGAATTCTCCGTCATTGCGTGGATCAGTTATGCAGCAGCACAATCTAACATTTCAACACGATAATGCCAGGCCGCATGTCGCTCTCGAGTTTGCGTGACTTCTTAGCCCAGAACAACGTGATTCCACTTGATTGGCCATCTTACAGCCCTGACCTTCCCCAAATAGAACACCATTTGGCGAACTTGACAGACAGGTTCAGTCACGACGTCGCGTTCCAATAACGTCCAAAAACTGACGGCTGCTTTACAGCAGGAGTGGAACCAAATGCCTCTGAGAAAGATCAACTCCCTCGTCAACTCCATGGCTAACAGGATACGTGAAGCAACGCGTGCAAACGGCGGGCATACTAGATACTGACTTTGAACTTTAATTTTGATTTCAACACATCATACTCGGGAACAAGTCAACAGACATTGTGCATTGGTTTCGCATTATGTGATATTGGAATTTTGAAAATTTCTCTAAAAATGAATTTGGAGAAAAATGAAGTCAACAGTTTTAATTTAACCCTTAAAGCGCCAATCACAACAAATGTCGTCTGCTTTCTCATCTGCTTGTGATTTTATAAGTCATTTCTGCAAACAGTGTGGACCCAGATTTAGGAGCAGTCTGATCTGGGTCCATACTGTTTGCCTGTATGCAAAAATAGGTTCAAAAAGTTTGCAAGAATATTCAGCAGACGACATAAACAGACGACATTTTCAGATGCAGTTTTTCTTGGCGCTTTAAGGGTTAAACACTATTCTTCATGAAATATACTTAAATGAACTTAATGCGTTTCATTTTCCTTTCATTATATATATCAAGAAATGCTCGACTGACTCTGGACGGATATTCGGTTCCTTCTACCTTGAGTTTAGGTCTGGTAGAAGTCGCCCCCCCCCCCCCCCCCCCGAATTAAGATGTTTTAACTTTTCTTCCCAGCAGGCACACAGGGTTGAAACAATGTTGATTCAACGTCAAGGTTATAACGCGATATGACGTCAACACGTTGCATCAATGTTGTTTCAACGCCGTGTGATGTCAAGATGTTGAATCAACGTTTTTAACGCTATATGACGTCAAGACGTTGAATCAGTTTTGAATCAACATTGTTTTAACGCTGTGTGACGACAAGACGTTGAATCAACGCTGAATCGACGCTGTTTTAACGCTGTGTGACGGCAAGCTGTTGAATCAACGTTGACACGATGTTGTTTCAACGTCGTGTACCCGCAAGGTTTCCTGTATCCAGTTCCCTTAACTGCTTACTATACTTATCCTTAATTCTGAACAACTTCCCTATTACCACAACAGCATGTACATCTCCCTGATTTCTATAACGTGATGAACTAGAGGGAGGGGTGTTGCCTGAATTCTGAATAAATGAATCAATTTATTTTATGACAGTAGATAAAACCTCAGAAATAAGTTTTGGGGCCGTTTGATTTAATAAATCACACAATGAAAATGGTCGTAGCCTTGCGCAAGCTTATAAGAGATTGAAAACTTAAAAAAGTCTTAACCGACCGAGCGACCTACCTACCTTCTTTAAGTGATAAGATGGTCCAGATGCTGGATTCTGTTATATATATATATATATATATATATATATATATATATATATATATATATATATATATATATATATATATATATATATATATATATATATATACAATCGGAGTGTCGGTTTCATTGAAAGTAGTTTTCAGGGCTGCATATGCATCCCTAGGACCAGTTTTGAAAAGCACAACAATTTTTAATATACGTGGCAAAAAAGTTAGGGATATTTGTATGTATGGTGAAATAAAAGGAAACTAAGACATATCTGAAATCTGAAATTGATATATTTGATTTATTACATCATTTCATTTACAGACAAAAATCCATCCGTTGGAGTCTGTAGCACTAGAAGTGAATGAGAAAATTTGTATGGAAGATCACAAGGGTCACCAATAAAACCTCACAAATCTGTCAATATCGCGTATGTCCACCTGTTGCATCTATGCAGGCCACATAACGACAACGCATACTCCTGATGAGTCTGGAAATCTGTAGCTGGGGTGTCCTCCTCCACTCCTCCTGCAAGGCTTCGCCCAAAGCTTGGAGCGTTCTTGGTCGTGGAACTCTCTGTCGTACACGCTGGCCGAGAATGTACCAAACATGTTCGATTGGCGACAAGTCAGGGGATCGAGCAGGCCAATCGAGATGATCCACATTGTTCTGCTGCAGGAACTGCTGTACTATCCTCGCCCGATGAGGTCTTGCGTTATCATCCTGCAGCACTACATGGTGTTGTTGAACAAAAGGCAGAACAGCCGGCTGTAGCACTTCATTGATGTAGCGTTGGCCTGTCAGAGTTCCGTTAAGCACCAGCAGCTCTGTACGGGAACGAACAGATATGCCGCCCCATACCATAAGACTTCCTCCTCCATACCGGTCATGTTCAACGATGGCGCAGTTCGCGTACCGCTCACCTCTGCGACGCCAAACGCGACGTCGTCTGTCAAGCATATCCAGCAGAAACCGTGACTCGTCGGTAAAGAGTACAGTCGCCCATTGTTGGTTAGTCCATCGACAATTCTGCCTTGTCCATGCTAGCCTGGCTTGTCTATATCTCTGGAAAAGTGGCACCCCAACGTAAGGTCGCCGAGCTCTAAGTCTGTGAAGTCGATTCCGCACGGTTTGAACAGATACTCTTGTTCCAGTAAGCGCCGAACAACTGCGCGAACGTCTCTCAAGAACTGGAATAAGAGTGTCTGTTCAGACCGTGCGGAATCGACTTCAAAGCGAACTGCGCCACTGTTGAACATGACAGGTATGGAGGAGGAAGTCTTATAGTACCACGTAGTGCTGCAGGATGACAAAGCAAGACCTCATCGGGCGAGGATAGTACAGCAGTTCCTGCAGCAGAACAATGTGGATCATCTCGATTGGCCTGCTCGATCCCCTGACTTGTCGCCAATCGAGCATGTTTGGTACATTCTCGGCCAGCGTGTACGACAGAGAGTTCCACGACCAAGAACGCTCCAAGCTTTGGGCGAAGCCTTGCAGGAGGAGTGGAGGAGGACACCCCAGCTACAGATTTCCAGACTCATCAGGAGTATGCGTTGTCGTTATGTGGCCTGCATAGATGCAACAGGTGGACATACGCGATATTGACAGATTTGTGAGGTTTTATTGGTGACCCTAGTGATCTTCCATACAAATTTTCTCATTCGCATCTAGTGCTACAGACTCCAACGGATGGATTTGTGTCTGTAAATGAAATGATGTAATCAAATATATCAATTTCAGATTTCAGATATGTCTTAGTTTCCTTTTATTTCACCGTACATACAAATATCCCTAACTTTTTTTGCCACGTATAATATTAGATTGGACTCAAAGATCCCAAAGAAAAAGAAGTACGGGGAGCCATTCTACGGCCGCATCATGATACTTAACATCACTTGCACCGAAGTCCATTTTTACTACATGTTAATGTGTCAAAACTTTCCGTATGGCTGTCGAACATCTGCGGCGTCTGATCTAGGTCTAGACTATTTGCTTAGGGTGGTCTGTCCAAATGCTTTGGACCAGCTTAACGCTTTACCATACTTGTCCTAAAGTGTTAAAAATCTATTCTACTACCTTTTGATTTGATTTAATATAGGGATCAAACATGGTTTTTCATGCATTAACATTCGCCAGGCCCCGAGGGCCTCCGGCCGCGGTTTTTAACACCTCCCTAGGGACCTGTTAATGCATTGAAAAACCATGTTCGATCGCTTTTATTGCATCAAAACTGAAAACATTTGCTACATTTCGCGTTATTTCTTGCACTATTTTGTTTCGCCTTTTCACCGACGTCTCGCAACGCAATTTCCACGGACTATGCTCGTTCTAGGGCCGGGTAGTACACATCTCGTAACGGCAGCAAATCTGTGGCTCCGGTACGAGCATATTGAAAGTTGGTTAGCCGTGCATTAACAGCGCATGAATTGCCTTGTTAATACACGGCTTTTCGCCGGTTAATGCACGGCTGTTAAAAACGTGCGACATTGCTTTTTATGCAATAAATACTGTTTGATAAATATTGTGACAAACAGTATAGACCTTGATTAGATACTGCGTTCTGCGGCGTCTGACCTGGGTATTTGCTGTTTGCTTATACCTCTCTGTCCCAATACTTAGGGTTAGATAAGTATTGGTTTTGGTTTTATTTCTCTCATATTTGATTTAAAACGCAGCTGTGCGTACTTTGTATGGAACACAATAACTGACTTAAGGGCATAAAATGCTTTCCTATTATATGCTGTGGTCTTAGCTTTACACGGAGTGGTTAATCCGATATATGTAGTAGAAACTTCGTTATATTCAGTGATGAAATGGTTACACGCTGTAGTAGTTTTAGTTCACCTGAAGGCTCACAAGATGAGCTTATAGTTTACCAATGGTCCGTTGTTCGTCGTCGCCCGTCCATACTTTCAAAAACATCTTCTCCTCAAAAAACACTGGACCGATTGAAGTCAGATTTATCTGTGCCTCGCAGGAGCAAAAGTTTACATAACTGGTCCTGGTCACAGGACCAAGATGGCCGCCACGTCCATATCTGTTAAAACCCTTCCTTTAAAAATCTTCTTCTCCAGAACCATAAGTCAAATGACCTTGAAACTTGGCATACAGCAAAGCAAAAAGGGCTTGAGCCCTACAAAAGTTATATAAATGATGACCCTGGATTGACCTTGACCTAGTTACAACAAGGTCAACTTTGTTTATTTAGGCTTTTACATAGGAAAAATCTGTCTACACTTTCAAAAATCTTCTCCTCAGAAACCACTGGACCGATTGAAGTCAAATTTTATATGAAACATCTATGCCACACAGGAACGAATGCTCATATAAGTGGTCCTAGTTATATGACAAAGATGGCCACTATGCCTATATATAATAGAAACCTTTCTAAAATCTTCTTCTCAAGAACTTAAAGTCAGATGACATTGAAACTCGGCACACAGCAAAAATGACTTGAGCTTTACAGTCCCTAGGTTGACCTTGACATATTTTTCAACAAGGTCAACTTTGTTTGTTTAGGCTTTTACATTAGAAAAATCCGTCCTCACTTTCAAACATCTTCTCCTTAAAAAAACAAAACAAAACAAAACAAAAAAAACAAAACAAAAAAAAAAACAAAAAAAAAACAAACAAAAAAAAACAACAACAAAAAAACAAACAAAAAAAAACAAAAAAAACCCCCCCAAAAAACAACAAAAAAAAAAAAAAAAAAAAAAAAAAAAAACAAAAAAACAAAAAAACACTAGACCGACTGATATCAGAGTTTATATGAAACATCTATGCCGCGCGGGTCCGAAAGTTTATACAATTGGTCCTGGTCACATGGTCAAGATGACCGCCATGCCCATATATGGTAAAAACCCGTTATAAATCTTGTTCTCCAGTGCAACAAGTCTGATGACCTTGAAACTTGGCATTCAGCTAAAGGAACTTAAGCCCTTAAGTTAAATGATGATCCTGAGTTGGCCTTGACATATTTTACAACAAGGTCAACTTTGTTCTATTAGGCTTTTACATTGAAAAAAGTCTGTCCACACTTTCAATCATTTCCTCAGAAACCAACGGGCCGATTAAGTCAGATTTTATCTGAAATATAAGCCAAGTCAAGATTTTTAACGTAGCCGGCCAGATAACTTCGAAACTTGACACACAGAAAAAGGGACTTGAGCCCTACAAAAAATTATAAACGATGATTCTTGGTTGACGACCTTTTTTACAACAGGGTCAACATTGTTCATTTAGGCTTTTACATTGGAAAAGTCCGTCCAAGCCTTCAAACATCTCAGAAACGACTGGACCGACTGAAGTCAGATTTTATATGGAATCTATGCCTCTCGGGTAGAAAAGTTTATATTATTGTTCCTAGTCACATGACCAAGATGGCCGCCATGCCCTTATATATGTAAACAAGAGGGCCATGAAGGCCCTGTAACGCTCACCTGAGCATCATAGCACTTTGAGAACCTGGTCTAGAACTGATCAAGGCAAACATTCTGATCAAAATTCAAAATGATTATATTAACAAGTAAACAATGTATCATGTCTAATGGACTGTGAAATAAAGGTCAAGGTCAAATATGGATGACTGCACTCAAGAGACCATGCTAAGATGTATGCATGTACTAAGTATCACTGGCTGTAGGAGCAATAGTTACAAAGAAACTGACCTAAACACAAACACTTCACAAGTACCAAATATCACTCTGTAGGACCAATAACTACTGAGAAACTGATCTAAATGGAAAAACTTAAGAAAGTCACTGGATAGAGAAATATACATCACCTTGAAATAATCACAACAAACATTTTGAGCAAGATTCATGATGATCAAAAATGTGACCTCTAGAGTATCAACAAGATTTTCCTTTGATTTGGCCAGGTGACTTAGTTTCTTATATCAAGTGACCCAGTTTTAAACTAGACCTAGAAATCATCAAGACGAACAATTTGAGCAGTATTTATGGTGATTAAAAAATGTGACCTCTGGAGTGTTAACAAAGTTTTCTGCGGATTTGGCCCGGTGACCTAGTTTTTGACCCCATGTGACCCAGTTTCAAACCTGACCTAGAAATCATCAAGACAATCATTTTGAGCAAGACTCATGACGATTACTTAAAAAATGTGACCGCTAGGGTGTTAACAAAACTTTCCGCTGATTTGGCCTGGTGACCTAGTTTTTGACCCCAAGTCACCCAGTTTCGAACTTCTGAGCAAGATTCATGATGATTGCTTCAAAATTGTGACCGCTAGAGTGTTAACAAGGTTTTCTGCTGAATTGGCCCGGTGACCTAGTTTTTGACCCCAAGTGACCCAGTTTCAAACTTGACCTAGAACACATCAAGACAAACATTTTGATCAAGATTCATGATGATTGCTCAAAAAATGTGACCGCTAGAGTGTTAATAAAGTTTTCTGCTGATTTTGCCTGGTGACCTAGTTTTTGACCCCAAGTGTCCCATTTTCTAACTTGACCTAGAACTCATCAAGACAAAACATTCTGAGCAAGATTCATGATTACTGCTCCAAAAATGTGACCGCCATAGTGTTTAAAAGGTTTTCTGCTGATTTGGCCTGGTTACCTAGTTTTTGACTCCAAGTGACCCAGTTTCAAACTTGACCTGGAAAACATCAAGACAAACATTTTGAGCAAGACTCATGATGATTGCTTGAAAAATGTGACCGCTAGGGTGTTAACAGTTTTCCGCTGATTTGGCCGTGACCTAGTATTTGATCCCAGGTGATCCAGTTTCAAATTTGACCTAGAAATCATCAAGACAAACATTTTGAGCAAGATTCCTGATGATTGGTTAAAAAAATGTGACCGCTAGAGTGTTGACAAAGTTTTCTGCTGATTTGGCCCGGTGAGCTAGTTTTTGACCCCAAGTGACCCAGTTTCAAATTTTTGATAGAACTCATCAAGACAAATATTTTGAGCAAGATTCATGATGATTGCTTGAAAAATGTGACCGCTAGAGTGTTAACGAGGGTTTCTGCTGATTTGGCCAGGTGATCTAGTTTTTGACCCCAAGTGACCCAGTTTCAAACTGACCTAGAAATCATCAAGACAAATATTTTGAGCAAGATTCATGATGATTGCTTCAAAAATGTGACCGCTAGAGTGTTAACAAGGTTTTCTGCTGATTTGGCGCGGTGACCTAGTTTTTGACCCGAAGTAACCAGTTTCGAACTTGACCTAGATTTAATAGAGGCAAACATTCTGAGCAAGTTTCATCAAGATTGGGTCAAAACTATGACCTCTAGAATATTAACAAGTTTTCCTTTGATTTGACCTGGTGACCTAGTTTTTTACCCCAAGTAATCCAGTATCAAACTTGACCTAGATTTCATAGAGGCAAACATTCTGGTTAAGTTTCATCAAGATTTGACTATAACGAAGTTTCTACTACATATATCAGATCAAACACTCCATGTAATGCTTAGACCACAACACACAATAGGAAACGACCCAAAATAATTAAATTTATGCACGTAAGACAATTATGCCGTTCCATACTTTTGGTTGCATATATATCGATTAGACAACGAAAGCGGGAACCAAGAATATACTAAGCTTGCAAAATGTTGTGTCCTAAAACTGTGTTGATTACCGGCAGTAATCGTGGTATAGGATTAGAATTGGTGAAACATTTTCTCCAGCTTAAACCACCACCTACAAGCATTTTCGCAACATGTCGATCTCCAGAAAATGCCAAGGTGAGTCTTTTGTTTTATTACTTGTCCTGCTGAATAAATTAAGATGCCACGCCCACTTCTAATTTTCAGCCAATCAGTTGACTTGATCCGGATTTTTTCTATAAATTCACATAGTTGGCAAACAGTGCAGGTCCAGATCAGTTGGCTTCTTCAGAAGCCAACTGATCTGGATCTACACTGTTTGCAAAGGCAACGTATATCCGGGTTTAGCAGGACAAGGGTTAACATGACATTGTCTACAGGCATTGTACAATTGTTACGTAACTTTTCTTATGTACTAAAAAAAAAGGGAAAGAATAGTGGGCTGGGCACTCGACTTGCAATCTGTCCATGGGCTCGAATCGATAATTTTTTTTCGGACCATTACTAAAGTCGACTCTCGTTAATTCGACTTTGCCAATCACAAATAACTGCTTATCTCTAAGTGAAAATCTGGTTCCTGTTTTGATATGGAAATCTAACAAAAGATACGAGTAACAAAATATTGTGGAAAAGAGGAGATATAAGTTTACCTCTTTTCCACAATATTTTCAATACATCTCTAACTTCTTGAGTAAAAACATATTCATTTGTGCAATGTGGTTGTTTTATTTATTTATTTTTCTCAATTCAGCAAATCTGATTTGTCGAGGTACGGATATCTCGAAGTATTTCAGGGAGTCCCTTGGACTTCGAGATAACGAGCGTCGACTGTACATAAGTGCCCTGGCTTAAAAATAAAATCACTGTCCAGGCAAGGCGCTTTTAGTAACTATACGACAACATATTTTTTGTGGTATCAATATTTGTGGCTGTAAAACAAAAAAAAAAAAAAAAAAAAAAAAAGCGACAACAACAAAAAAACGCCTTATAAATTTACACGTCCAGCAGGCACACAACGTTGAAACAACGTCGAGTCAATGTTGATTCATCGTGTTGGGGCGGTGCCCATTGTCATGGAAATGTAACCCATCCTAAATTGGAGGTACATGTTCCGGATTTATTAACTGGACATTTCAATAACCTATTTTAGACCAAAACTATATGATATTCTGCGGCGTCTTATTTGTGTCTGCACTGTTTGCTAATTACCCTTTCGGGGGTCTCCAGATTGAAATGGGTTAAAGTGACAAGCAAATTGTAGCAGACAATAGTCTTAACATTTGTTTGATTATTTTTTTTTCAGAGAGAAAAAAGGCTTAATATTTCATGTGCCTCGTTTGATAGGTATAGTCACATGAAACATCAAGCATTATTGTTTCTTTTTGCATCAAGAAAATACAACAATACTAAGTCTGTTGTTTCTTACTATAACTACTTTAATTGAGGACTAGCAAGTTAACAAGATAGAAGCTGGAATATGATTACTGCTTGCTATGGTAACATCTGGTTAAAATATCATGATGTAGAAATCAGAGTGTTCGTATTGACTAGCTACAGATACTGTAACACTTATTTTATCTAAAAATAATACTAAAACATTTTAAAATGTCGTAAATTGTAGTTCACTGATAGTGCTTTATACCATATTAGTCTGGAAACCCACCAAAAGGGTAGGGTAGGGTATAGAGGGTCTCCGATAACAGTCATGTATCTGAAAACTCTGGGTCTCAAGATACGGTCACGTACCCGGAAACACTTCCTTTTGAAATAATAATCGTCGTTCTTGTCATTTTTATGTGTCCTAACCGAGTATTAAAGCTAATCTTCCCGTTTTGCAAAAGGAGCAGTCGTTATTTAAGCAAAGATAAATCACTGATATCCATAATTCGAATTATTGATATCAATAAATGGGCCGAATTATTAATATCCATAATTCGAATTATTGATATCACAAATCCAAATTATAGTTATTAAAAAATCTAAATGATTTATGGATATCACTGATTCTAATTACGGATATTTCTATTTCGAATAAGTGATACAACTAATTCCAATTAGTGAGATACATAAATGGGCTGATTAAGTGATATCCAAAATTCGAATTAGTTATGTCAATAAATCGAATTAGTGATATCAATAATTCGAATTAGTGATATCCATAATTTAAAAATTATAGATATCACTAATTCGAATTATGGGTATCAATAAATAATTATGAATATGGATATCACTAATTCGAATTATGTTATTACTTATTCGATTTATTGATATCCATAGAGAATTGTGTATATCTGTATATTTGGCAAAAAAGTAAAACGGCCCCCCATATGGGAGCAGTCTATTTAGTCTAAAATGGGTAAAGGGTTGAAATGAAAACAGTACTTTTCGGTTTAAAACATGCCTTACCTGGAGCTCTAGTAATGCAATTTTCCACAGAGTGTCCTAGATTATGACTGATTTCTGATTCCCAGCTAGCATTCTACATAAATCTATAGCGGGCCGTTATCGGCCCGTCAGCTACCCTGACGGGCCGATAACGACCCGCTGTAGATTTATGTAGAATGCTTACTGGGTTGTCTTCTACTGACAGGACCTACAAGAACTAGCCTCAGCCAACCCTGCGGTGGTCATAGTGAAGTTAGGTAGGTGAAAATATACCTGAGTACTGTTTTCTATCTTACCTTTCTTTTCTATCTTTCTGTCTTTTTATCGTTGTATAGTTAGCCATGTATATGAGGCAAAGCATAGCTGTTAGTATAATAAGAATATCAACAATGTGAGTAAGCTTGTTAACATCATTACGATACCTGATAAACACACTGGTGCCTCAAAGACCGAGAAAACGAAAATTTTGATTAGAGTCTCATCATGGTACACATACGAACATAAACATACATTAAACACAGCCATACTATAAAGTACCGTGCCGTCTTTGACAGAATTATAAGACTATAAAATCCATAACACATACACAAGATACACATTTACAAAGATATACAAGCATCTCGCGCGCACAAATATGACGGTATGCCCTTGAGCCCGAAAAGATTGAAATGTCCAGGTGGATAGGTCAGTTCCGTCTGTCAAAACCATTGACTGACTGTCACTACTGTTCTACAATACATCCGAGAATATTTTTTCTAAAGCACACACAGCTCCCACCTCACCCGCACCCACACATTTATATATCGGCACAAGTGGTTTGGTTTATTTACACAAAAAGTCGCGGCCCCGTGATTTATAAAACTTTGAACGCTCAACTCAGCTGAGCATAAACTTTCTCTGCTAATAATATGAAAAGGCCATTAATAGTTGGCATTTTCATATCTATGAGCTGAAAAATTTTCATGCTCAGCTATGTTTAGCAAAAAAGAATTTGCATTTGGGAGTAATTTGAGATTTATTGGCAGGATACATTTCATGCTCAGCTGAGTTGAGCATGAAAAAGGTTTTATAACTTCGGGGCCTGAAGTGAACTGAAATGACCTGATATGGACTTTTCACCGCGTTTATCTTAGACAAGCAAGGAACCATAGTTTATCGAAGGAAAATCTGATTATAGGCCAATTTTATCGTAAGACTACGAACGAGTCTGTGCCCTGTTAGAGAGTCTGACACTTCTTGAAATCTGACAAAATGATTTTAAGTGTGACATACATATTGAAAACCGTTAATAGGTATCGCCCAGAACTCAAGAATCAGAATACAGGGCTTAATACATTCTGTAAAATGGATTCTTAGGGAACAAAGAACAGTCCGAAAATTGATCACAGCAGACTCGAATAATGTAAAATATTGGGTGGGCTTAGATTAGCCTCAGTCTCCAATGACAAAATATTTATTCTTCTAACCGTTTGATAATCTACTTAAATAAAACCAATACAAATATCATGGCTAGAGGTATGTCAGGACCATCGTTTAAAGTCACGATATCATTTTGCTTTTATTTTAGCGGATTATCAGACAGGATTATAAGAATACATATTTAGTAACTGGAGACCGGAGCCAGTCTATACTGGATTATGTAATACTGCACATGTCTTAGCCGCTAGTTTAGCAGAACAATGCGAGGCGCTTCTAATGAGTACCCACAACGTAAGCTTATGTAGAGAATGAGAAAAGATAATGAGTAAAAGTTCTTTATCTAGAACAATACGCATCTGAAACATGTTGCTAATTTACGATTCTCAAAATACCAGACCAGACTGCCTACTCTGCTTTCAACATATTTCGTATAAACATATTTATTTCGAAACAACCTGTACACCATATGATAGTAGTAACCATCACGAAAACATGCCTATATAATTTTGATCCCCTTAAACCCCACATTTATATAGTAAAACTGGGGTTTACAGGGGTATACATTATTTTTCTTATTTCTGTTCAAAACATAGATTGTGGGTACTCGTTAGAACCGCCTCGCCGAGGCGGTTATAACGAGTACCCACAATCTATGTTTTGAGCAGAAATATGAAAAATATTAGAGTTTTTTATCTGAAAAGTTTCGGTTTTTGGCGGTAAAATTTTCTATAGATTTGAATAGGCGTGTTTTCGTAATGAATGCAAAATTTAAAGATTGGAATGGAAGCACATAGTGCTTGTATGGTTCTTCAACATATTTCAGAAAGTCATTTTAGCTCACATGAGCCGAAGGCTCACGAGGTGAGCTTATAGTATACCAGTGGTCCGTTGTCCGTCGTCGTCTCGTCCGTTGTCGTCCGCCCTAGCTTTCAAAATCATCTTCTCAGCAGAATCCACAGCAACGATTGAAGTCAGATATTAAAATTCTCGCGGAAACCATTATATAATTGGCCCTGGTCACATGACCAAGATGGCCGCCATGCTCATAAGCAGTTAAACCCTTTAACAATCTTCTACTCAGAACCATAATTCTGAAGACCTTGAAACTTGGCACGCAGCAAAAGGGACTTAAGCCCTACAAAAGTTATATGAATGATGGCCATGGGTTGACTTATAACAAGGTCAACTTTGTTCATTAAGGCATTTACACTGGAAAAGTCCATCCACACGTTCAAACATCGTCACTTCAGACACCCCTTTATCAATATCCTTACTAAATTGCAAATTATTAATGGAAGGATATATTCACAAACACATAACAAATTGCCTAATAATGCACTCAGTTATCTCTCCTTTTCAAGTCGGAATCCAGAGTGGCGATTCAGCAGCAAACCATTTACTTCACTTGTGTAATGAATTCTCCAAAGCAATTGATGAGAGTAGGAGTAGTATTCTGTAATATTAGCATAGCGTTTGATAAGGTTATGCTCCATGGACTAATTTTCAAACTTATCCCAACGGGCACATGACGTTTATGCAACGTCGTCTTAACGTCTATACAACGTCATGACGTTGCATCGACGTTGAGGCAACGTTGTATAGACGTCATATGCCTGCTGGGAGATCTGTTGTAGTATCAGGTTCTTTATCGGACTGGATTACTGAATATCTCGAAAACTGGCTTTGCATCAAAGGGTCTTTGTCATCCTGGAAAAAATATTTGTAGGTGTACCTCAAGGATCTATTCTAGGACCGCTTCTTTTTCTAATATTTATTCATGATATAATCAATAATATCTGAACCAGTTAAACTGTTTGCCGATGATACAGGGCCATATTATATCGTTGAGGATCCTATATTAACAGCCTTATTTATACTTAAATCTAGATCTTAGTAAAATATTTGTCTGGGCTATGCAGTACGTGGCTAGTCGAATTTTATCCTAAAAAAGCAGAATATGTAACCATAAGTAAAAAAAAAAAAAAAAAAAAAAAAAAAAAAAAGAAAGACTAAATAAATCTGTTCATCCACATTTTAATATGGGAAATAGTCGCATAAAAGAAGCTAATGAGCATAAGCATCTTGGCCTCGTATTAACCAGCGATTTGCTTTGGTATCCTTATGTTTAAGCTATTAGAAGTAAAGCGTACAGAACATAAGGCAAAAAATTAACTTAGACTTAGACAGGCGGTCTCTTACTAAAATATATACTTCCTTTGTTTGCCCGCTCTTTGAATGTGTAGATATAACATGGGGTAATTATATAGTTGAATCTTAACGTGCCTTCGAAAGTATATAGATAGACGCCTGTCGTATTATAAGCGGTGAAACTAAATTATGTAGCATACAAAAGCTTTATGAGGAAACAGTTTTCGAAACCTTGCAAAAACGACGTAAGAAACACATACTTTGCCATATGTTTAAAACTACCAATGGCCTTGACTGCTTTATTTGCAACCCTTACTACCACATCGTGTACAACGGCAGTCAAGATTGTCCTTACGAAATTCCAAAAATTATACAATACCACTTGCACTGTCTCTTACTTTAATTCTTTCTACCATCTGCATTAAGAGAGCGGAACTCTTTGGAACAAACTACAAGAGACTGTGCAACACTAGGTTTAAAAGGAAACTCAATGCATCAATACATCACCCACCAGTATATTTTTGACAATGTTCAAACATCACGAAAGGCGCTAATTCTTCAAACCCTCTTTAGGCTTGAGTGTAGCTCCTCAAGTCAGCATCTATGAAAGAAAAATCTTGTTGACAGTACAAACTGCTCCTGTGGTATCACTTTCTATTAACATGCACTCATACTCATATCCAACAGTATTATTTTTCTGTTTTACAACACCCATTGACTGCTTCAGTCCTTTTGAGTAGTATACCAAACGAAACTGTATCAAACAACAATTTAATATTTAAGTAGGTACAGCTATATACTCTAGCAACACAACGATTTGATTAATTGTCTAATGGAAAATGCGATTCAACAACAGCAACAACTAAAGAAAATAATAATAATAATAATAATAACGCTTGTAAGCTACATGGTGGTGAATTTAATAATAATAAAACAATTATAATAACTCTTGTAAGTTAGAATGATGGCAGTCTTGAGTTTATGGTTTAAAGATGGCTGGTGGAGCTTATATTGATTTGACAAAAAATCACAGAAGCCCTACTTTCGTTTCCAAATGAGTTTTCCAAACTGTTTTTTTTTTTGGTATTTATAATGTTCATAAAATTAAAAAGAATAGGTGTTCTGATACATTAAGTTTCACCAAAATAATTTAAGCTCTCAGTGAGGATTTGAAGAAGCTGCACACGCATTCTGAAAGAAATATACTTTCTTATCATAAAACCTAATAAAAATACACATATTCCTGAAAACTTTTAAAGTAACTAGGGTATAATCAGTATTTAATTTACAAAATTATTACCTCCCTTGACCTAACTTGGCTATGCAGCCTAGTTAGAAACTACATATTTGGGCGATATTTTCTCCTATATTTCTTTGTTGCACAGTCCTTAGAAGCATTTTATAACAAACTAGGGGTAGTTTAATTTCGTTTGGAAATTGTATTTTTATACAACAAAAAATAAGATTATGTCGATATTAGCTCCACCAGCCACCTTTAAGATCCCAGTCAGCATTCTACGTATATCTATATCGGGCCGTCATCGGCCCGTCAGGGTAGCTGACGGGCCGATGACGGCCCGATGTAGATTTACGTAGAATGCTAGCTGGGATACTGTAGGCGTACCTCGTACGACGTGAGCATGAAAGGAAGACGACCCTCTCCCCCTCTCTCTCTCTCTCTCTCTCTCTCTCTCTCTCTCTCTCTCTCTCTCTACAAAACAAATAAACCTATCTTGAATATTTTTCCATTTACTGGTTTGAACAATATCAATTTTGCCATGTTGAAAAAGATAGTAGTTGTATACTTCTAAATACTAGGAAATGAACCAGATAAGCCGAAGGCTTTCGTCCAGATCTTTTCTCACATTTGTACGTATAAACATGTATTGTTATTTCTTAGAACGAATAAATATTGTTTAACCTAACTACTGGACCAACTGAAGTCAGATTTTGTATGCAACAACTTTACCTCGCGAGAAAAGAAAGCTTATATAAATCGTCATGGTCACATTATCAAGATGGCCGCCATGCCCATATATCGTAAAACATTGAAAAAATATTCCCCCCCAAACCATAAATCAGATGACCTTGAAACTTGAGTCCAACAAAGTTTGTATAAATGATGACTGTGTTGACCTTGACCTATTTTACAACAAAAATCAACTTTGTATGTTTAGGCTTTTACATTGGAAAAGTCCGTCCACACTTTCAAACATCATCTCCTCAGAATCCAAAGGACCGGTTGAAATCTGATTTTATATGGAGCATCTTTGGCTCGCGGGAAGGAAAGTTTATATAATCGGTCCTGGACACATGACCAAGATGACCATGCCCATATATGGTAAAACCCTTTAAAATCTTCTTCTCCAGAACCATGAGTCAGATGACCTTGAAACTTGGCACACAGACTTGATCCCTTAAAATTTGTATAAATGATAACCCTTAGTTGACCTTGATCTTTTTTTTACAACAAAGTCAACTTTGACCATTTAGGCTTCAACATTTGAAAATCTTGAAAACAAAAATAATATCAAAGTTCAAAGAGATTGTTTTGAAACTTACAACAAATGGATAAAGTAATAAGGACTTTCTCTTTGCATCATTTTCCCCACAGGTTGATTGCCCCTTCCTTCAGGCTATCATCCATCCAGACTTTCAAACATCTTCTCAGAAACCACTGAACCAATTGAAATCAAATTTCATGTGGAATAACTTTGCCTCGCGGAGAACTAAAGTTTATATAACTGGTTCTGGCCACATAATCAAACTGCATACTACAGGCATTTATCATAAATTTTCACTCTTCCCTTCAACTGTAGTTTATTGGACTCAGCTTCCAGCCAGTATGTTACTGCTGCCACTCTTGATCGATTCAGTGTGGCAGTCAGGTCGTATGTCCACCGTAAAACAAGAATAATTTTCTTTTAACCTTTTTATATCGTCTGTACATGCTTTTTAATCCTATCATCTGTCCCTTTCCGGTTTAGGTTGTCTGGTAATCAGGTGAATGGTACAGGGCCGCCTTCGCCCTCTTGTTTTTTTTTTGTGTGACGTTTTACTCTGAATAAGTAGATTTGTAAACTTTTGTCACGATTCAGTGCAACACTTTACCCGTAAATACCTATGCACCAAAAATCTTATTTTATTCAAATCGGTTTATTTAATGGCTGCAAATTATTAAAAATGTATAGGGTACATAGTTTGGATGCAGGTTTTCAAAAAGTTCCACTTATTAGAAAAAATATGAATGTTTCACAATATTATTATGGAAAACCTATGATTAAAATTCAGTGGAGAAAAGCTAGACAATGTTGTCTAATAAAAGTTTCCCAAAAAATCAGTTTACCATGACTGCATAGGTCAGACTCATTTTTTGCGGTGAATTTACGGTATGTATCAGAAAACAAAGCACAGAAACAGAAAAGACAAATGGTTCCTGATAAGATATTGTTAATCGCATATAATTTTACCATTTAGAATAAGTGCCAAGAGCAAAACGTCTTTCCCAAGAATGTCGAAAGCACAGCAGATTCGCAGACTGGTCTGGAACTTCACTGTCCGTTATTTGAATAACGGTCAGTGCTTTGTCAAGTCCGTGAATAATGAAGTCCGTGAATTGTAAGTCCATGGTTTGTCAAGAGGTCCGTGAATAATCGGTTTATATTTTGTTATGTAGTCCGTGTATTGTCAATGGGTTAGATGATCTGTGAGTGGTCCGTGTTTTGTCAACCACCATCCCTTATAGGTTCTGCTCGGGGATTCTTTATGTCTCCTCTTTAAATTGCAGACACGTCTGATCAAAATTCAATAGACAGCGCACGTTCGTCTGTAGAGGTCAAACTTAAAGGCTCTGGTCTAAACCTTTTGATAAATAATGCGGGGTTCCGAAAACGGTGTGGCTTCAATGACGTCACAGCAGAGGACATGGTTGAACACTACCGGGTGAACTGTGTTGGTCCCTTGATGATAACAAAGGTAAAACCTTCCGATTTGTTTATAAATATTGTCGACTCATTTATCTCGAACTCCAAGGGACCAGAATTTTTGGTTTGAGATAATAGTTGTTTGAGATAAAAAGGAGTTGGAATGTTAGGAGCATAAGGCAGTCTAAACCAAGATTGCCTTTTATTTTGTTTGTCTTAAGCAGTATGATATATCAGTATTTGTTATATATACGCAACCCGGGCCGAGACCAGGGCCTAGACCAAAACATCCGTGTTATAATCGTTTTTATCATATATTTATTCGCGTAAAATATTTTAGGATAAAAGAAAAATCTCCTAAAAAACAATCTCATTATGAAAACACGCCTATGCAAATAAATAGAACATTTCACGTCCAAAAACTGAAAATTTTCGGATAAAAAACTCTGATTTTTTTTTTTCACATTTCTGCTCAAAACATAGATAGTGGTACTCGTTAGAACCGCCTCGGCAAGGCGGTTCTAACGAGTACCCACAATCTATGTTTTTGAGCAGAAATAAGAAAAATAATATATACCCTGTAAACCCCAGATTTACTATATAAAAGTAGGGTTTAAGAGGGTCAAACTTATATAGGCGTATTTTCGTGATGTAATATTAGGACTAGAGATTGTACCCGGATAAAATCAAGATGTTCTCGGTAGACTTTTCCTGGCCTTTCAAAAGAGCTATATGCTCTGAAAATGTCGATTTATTGCAAAAAAATCAGATACTGAAACAATATGAAAGAACACAGAAAAAAAATCAGAATGGAAGTAAAATAATTACCTTAAGTGTTTCGGTACCAAGTTGAAGAGGCTGGTCAAGCACCCTAGCATGATACGTGTGAGTAGATCATTAAATCCTTACTTTGTCACTTTGTAAGAAATAAACAAATCTAAAAGTTGAAATTCTGCATTATTGTTCGTCGAAATTCAGCATGTTGACATTGTTATCTTTTTTAACACCACCGATGATGTCACAGTTAATGACAGTTAATGACGTAAGCGGGGTAATTTTGTTGAATAGAATAGGATAGAGTCTTGCCATCTCGGGTTACCTTTCTTAAATTACCATAATTTACGTAGGAATAGCACACAAATTAATGAAAATAGTATATAAGGCTATTTTAATGCTTCTCTGGCTATTTATTACTGCCAGTTTAACATTTTTATACAGTGATGATTTTTGCAGGACCGATAGAATGTCTCGATGCCAGGACAAACTTCTGGCCCCGCCCTCGACACAGCTCTTTAGACTGTGTATGCAAGATGGCAGTTACTAACAGGATGAGAACATGATGGAGAAAAAGGTGTTGTCTCAAGGTCAATACAAGCATAAACTATCATATAAAAGAGAGTCATCTGTACCGAAAGAAGAAGTGAGGAATAAGCAATGGCAAGACACAACGACACAGATGCAATAACCGATCTTCAAACAAATAAGAACTGTTGCAGAGGAACCGCCTTGGAATTGTCAGAAGGAATAAATTTGCAGGGCGCTTAAATTAGTTTTACAAGTTAACCCTTGTCTGCTGAATAAATTAAGATGCCACGCCCACTTCTTATTGGCAGCCAGTTAGATTCCTTGATCCCGATTGTTGATACGTACAAATTCATATACTGAATGGCAAACAGTGCTTCTGAAAAAGCCAACTGATCTGGATCTACACTGTTTGCAAAGGCAGGGTATATCCGGGTTCAGTAGAACAAGGGTTAAACTTGATATTACAAGGTTTACTTTTCCATGTTTACAGGCATTTTATCACCTTCTCAAAATCGCAGCCAATGCCGAGAACGATAAGCCGATGTGTTGTTCAAGGTCAGCGGTCATCAATATATCCACATGTATCGCCTCAATCTCAGAAAATTCGACTGGAGGAAATTATCCATATAGAGCTTCTAAGGTACATGATGTCTTTTCAACCTATATAAAATAATGAGATTTTAATGAGTATGCACAACATACATTGTCATGACAAAACAGAAAACGTCAGTAAAATATTCCTAGATATTTGTTGTTTTGAAATATCGGCAAAATTTCCTAGGGATTAAAAACGAGTTCGATTCAACAACGGTAGCGAAGTATTCGAGTTTTTGAAGTTTTACAAAAGCATCGGTTATAACAATGCTTTGATTGGGTTGGAGTACAATGGCCCGCCCAACACTATTTAGATCATATCGAACTTAACCTAACCACACATTTTCTGGACAGGCTAAGTCCTTAAGTGTTTAACCAGTATAATCGGAGCGCCACGAGCAAAGTCGCTCAGAAAGGAGTTTACCCGACACGGAGGGCTCCTAATTTTTTTAAGCAACCGAAGGAGAAACATATATGTTGATATTGAAACTGCATTGTGAATTAAAGAAAAACAAGAGGACCATGATGGTCCTATATCGCTCACCTGAGCAAACAGCTTTGCAAACGTACTGTTGAAGTTTCAGCCAAGTTCACTGCTCTAAGATTTTTGTATAAATTTTATAGCCCTACTCCCGAGCGGCTATGTTATTTTCATGCATCATGACTGCTGGAACTTAATCTTGAAAGAAGGTCACCAAAGGAACAATTCTGCCAAGTTATATTGAAATTGGTCCAGTGGTTTCTGACAAGAAGATTTTTGAAGTGTTTTATATAGCTATATAGGGAAAATAAGCCCCACCCCGTAACGGCCATATTTTTTTACGAATCATGACAGCTTGAATAAACTTGGTAGAGTGCCACCAAAGGAACATTCCTGCAAGTTATACTGTAATCGGTTCAGTGGTTTCTGACAAGAAGATTTCTAAAGTTTTCTATTTAGATATATAGGGAAAATAAGCCCCACCCCTAGCAGCCATGTTTTTTGCCGAATCATGATTGCTTGAACAATCTTGGCACAGGGTCACCAAAGCAACATTCCTGCCAAGTAATATTGAAATCGGTCAGGTGGTTTCTGAAAAGAAGAATTTTAAAATTTTCTATACAGATATATACGGAAAATAAGCCCCGCCCCCTGGCGGCCATGTTTTTTGACGTATCATGAGGGCTTGAATAATCTTGGTACAGGGTCTCCAAAGCAACATTCCTGCCAAGTTACAATGAACTCGATCTAACGGTTTCTTACGAGAAAATTTTTAAAGTTTTCTATATAGATATATAGGGAAAATATGCCCCGCCCCCTAGCGGCCATGTTTTTGACGAATCATGCCGACTTGAACAATCTTGGTAGAGGGTCACCAAAGAAACATTCCTGCTAAGTTATATTGAAATTGGTCCATTGGTTTCTGACAAGAAAATTTTTAAACTTTTCTATATAGATATTTAGGGAAAAATAAGCCCCGCCCCTTGACGGCCATGTTTTTTGATGAATCATGATAACTTAAACAATCTTGGTAGAGGGTCAACAAGGAAACATTTCTGTCAAGTTATAATGAAATCGGTCCAGTGGTTTCTAACAAGAAGATTTTTAAAGTTTTCTATTTAGATACATAGGGAAAATAAGCCCCGCCCCCTGGCGTCCATGTTTTTTGACGAATCCAAATGGTTTGAACAATCTTGGTAGAGGATCACCAAAGAAACATTTCTGCAAAAATATATTGAAATCGGTCCATCGGTTTCTGACAAGAAGATTTTTAAAGTTTTCTATATAGATATATAGGAGAAATAAGCCCCACCCCCTAGCGGCCATGTTTTTTGACGAATCCAAATAGCTTGAACAATCTTGGTAGAGGATCATCAAAGGAACATTTCTGCAAAATTATATTGTAATCAGTCGAGTGGTTTCTGACAAGAAGATTTTTAAAGTTTTCTATATATTGATATATAGGGAAAATAAGCCCCGCCCCCTCGCGGCCATGTTATTTGACGAAACCAAATGGCTTGAACAATCTTGGTAGAGGATTACCAAAGAAACATTTCTGCAAAATTATATTGAAATCGGTCCAGTTGTTTCTGACAAGAAGATTTTTAAAGTTTTCTATATAGATAAATAGGGAAAATA
The DNA here is from genome assembly GCA_964016985.1 of Anodontia alba. NCBI lineage: Eukaryota > Metazoa > Mollusca > Bivalvia > Lucinida > Lucinidae > Anodontia > Anodontia alba. The sequence goes on along the minus strand of OZ024823.1, from coordinate 47,571,701 downwards.
AGCCCCGCCTCCTGGTGGCAATGTTATTTGACGAATCCAAATGGCTTGAACAATCTTTGTAGAGGATTACAAAAGGAACATTTCTGCAAAATTATATTGAAATCGGTCGAGTGGTTTCTGACAAGAAGATTTTTAAAATTTTCTATATAGATATATAGGGAAAATAAGCCCCCGCCCCCTGGCGGCCATGTTTTTTGACAAATCCAAATGGCTTGAACAATCTTGGTAGAAGATCATCAAAGAAACATTCCTGCAAAATTATACTAAAATCGGTTTAGTGGTTTCTGACAAGAAGATTTTTAAAGTTATCTATATAGATATATAGGGAAAATAAGCCCCGCCCCCTGGCGTCCATGTTTTTTGACGAATCCAAATGGCTTGAACAATCTTGGTAGAGGATCATCAAAGAAACATTCCTGCAAAATTATACTAAAATCTGTCCAGTGGTTTCTGACAAGAAGATTTTTAAAGTTTTCTATATAGATATATAGGGAAAATAAGCCCCGCCCCCTCGCGTCCATGTTTTTTGACGAATCCAAATGGTTTGAACAATCTTGGTAGAGGATCACCAAAGAAACATTCCTGCAAAATTATATTGAAATCGATCCATTGGATTCTGACAAGAAGATTTTTAAAGTTTTCTATATTGATATATAGGGAAAATAAGCCCCGCCCCCTGGCGGCCATGTTTGTTGACGAATCCAAATGGCTTGAACAATCTTGGTAGAGGATCATCAAAGGAACATTTCTGCAAAATTATATTGAAATCGGTCCAGTGGTTTCTGACAAGAAGATTTTTTGTTTTTAGTTAAAAAATCTATTTTTAGCTCCTGTGACCTAGATATGCAATGGACCGCATTTGAACAACTTTGAAAGAGGACCAACCAAGGATCATTCCTGTGAAAAGTGGTCAAAATCCAATCACCGGTTCAGGAGGAGATGTTGTTTAAAGATTGTGAACGGACGGACGGACGGACAGACGGACGACGACGACGACGGACGGTGAGTGATCACAATACCTCACCTTGAGCCTTCGGCTCAGGTGAGCTAAAAAGGTGTGGAAGGAGTCATTTTTTGATAAAATATTGACAGTTTTGATAAAAATCCGAATTTCTGGAATAATGTTTCCAACAATATTTTGCTTTATCTACTGCCGGCATTCAGAATAAATTTAAAATATACTAGTCAATATGTATCATGATGAAAATAATAGTGTTTGTCAGATGTAAAATTAGCATATTTTGGAGGAAAAAACATATTTTTTTGTAAATACTTATCACTGATGTTTCTAATTAGATTTTTTTTTTTAATTTAACAGGCGTTTTATCCCCTATCCACTATCAGAGTAAATAAAAAAGGTTTTGCAGTCAATACTTTAATTATATTTTGTGTCGAAATATGTTATTTTCAATAATAAATTGAGTATTTTCTGTAATATTCACCACATCACAGGGAATCATTTGTTCGGCTTTAAAGATTTTTTATCTATTAATGTTCTAAAAATTATAACCTAACTCGATAATAGACAAACAAGTTAACATCGGGACCTATGGTGAAGTTGGCTAGCTGTAAAAAGTGCTTTAAACCCTCCGGTGGTTTACTCTACTGACCTTTCTAAGGCGGTAGTCACGGTGTTAGTCTTACTCTTTGTGGTTTATTCTACAAGGCGATTTGTTTTATGTCTTACCTTGTTTCATTTTGTTCTTGTGTTTTTTAGTCCTTTTAGCATTGCGATTACCTCGCTTGGGGAAGAGAGAGCTAATCTTAGTGCTTTTCGTACGTTTGTTCGATTTGTGCTTATTTGGATTTGTCGGGTTTCTCTTCCTCTTGGTGTCTGGAAAGAGCTGCAGTTTATGATTGTGGCACTCCCTGGACTTTTCTCTTACCTTTTTTAGAACATCTTTTATCACCGAAAACTTTACAATTTGGTTAAAAATTACAATTTTGTATGGATATGTTAAGGCTCTACTATACGATTAGGCATTTTATGACCAGTTTTGACCATCATATTGGAAAGAAAACAGAGGCAATTTCTGATCAAGTGTGGGTAGCAGTACCTAGATATGATCATACCCTAGTTGTTAACCGCATAATTGCGAGCATACAAAGCGGCACTGGAAAATGTATAATTTTAGAAAAATGATGAAAATTCAACAATTCAGAACCCCCTGTCCCATTGGTAGGCGTCATACAAGGTAACGAGAGCAGATTTTTTCCAGTTCCGACGGTAGCATTATTATACACCTCAAAATGCTTGTATAGATGCTTTTCTAGCTGTTGCCTAAAAATGTTAATTTCAGAAAATTAAAAGGTGATATTTCTTACTTGACTCAAATGGCGAATATGTTTTATTAAATAAACGTTTGGAATTGACACCTTTGACCCAGTTGAATATCATTAAAGCAAAGACTGCTTGTTCACATCGTTTATTCTGATGCAGTTAAGAATAGCTGTCAATATGTGCACTCATTACGAAAACACGCCTATTCAAATATATTGAAAATTTAACCACCAAAAAAAAAAAAAAAAAAAAAAAAAAAAAAAAAAAAAAAATCATATTATTTCATATTCTGCTAAAAACATAGATTATACCCACAATATATGTCTGAGCAGAAATAAGAAAAATAATGTATACCCCTCTAAACCCTAGTGGGGTTTTAGGGGGTCAAAATTATATAGGTATGTTTTCGTAATGCGGTCATTAGTGAGGAGAGCGTGTAACTTCGGTTTGTGCCACGGCATCCAGTGTTGATCCCTTTGTTTTTGATGAAACTAGCCACAGCATGACAAAACCAAGAAAATGACGCACGTATGCAGTAACGTCCTCCTGAGCACTCGAGCATTCTGATCATGGCCCTCGCTATATGCACTCAGTGGGTAGCTATGGTACAATGATGAAATAAGCCGTATGACAAAATCCACAAAATGACAGTACGCTCAGCGAAGATTCAGATCAGCCTGGAAATCCGGCCAGTCTGATCAGAGTTTTCGCTTCATGCGCTCAACGAGTATCTTAGGATACACGGTTTCTTCACGCGGACAGCGGTCAGAGGCAGGAAGCCCAGGCTGATCTGAATCGACTTCGTTAGGCAAAGTTATTTTGTTGGTTTTGTCATCCGTCAGCCAGTCTGGACAGTTCAACCTGTGGCGAATAAACCAGAGTGTTTTAGTTTATCCTTTTTTTCATGCGACATAAACCACAGGTGGGCTGCAGCTAGGGGTCACCGATCGGAACTAGCTCGTGAATGACGGTTCTTATAACTAGCAAAGACTTGGATAAGCCTGCGCATCCACACAGCATCACCTGAGCCATTGCTATTCGAATAATATCGGTTAGCCTTAACAGGCTGTTCTCAACTCTGTAAATGCAGGACGGGGGATCATGCATCTATATGCAATTACTTGGAGTAACATCGAATTCTGCAAATTGTGAGGCCAGCTTCCTCTCTTCCCCAAGCAAGGTAATCGCAAAGCTAAAATGACTGAAAAACACAGGAACAAAATAACACCAGGTAAGACATAAAGCAAATCGCCTCGTAGAATAAACCACAAAGCAACAAAGAGTTAGACCAACGCCGGGACCACCGCCTTAGAACGGTCAGTAGAGTAAACCACTGGGGGTTTAAAGTACTTTTACAGCTAGCCAACTTTACCCTGGGTCTTGATGCTACTCTTAATACAGAAATACATAAAAAAATCGGTTCGCATAAAGGCTCCCAACTCAGTCAATGCATCAAAGCAAAAACATAAAACTCAAATTAATCACAATAATAAACAAAGACGAGTACTCATTGCTAATGCTACTATATGCCAGAGTAAATGAAACCAACAGTTCAACCCAGCGGACCAAGCTAAAGACAAGTCGTCAATCCCCAAACAACTGGTTAAAGAGGCCGTTATTGTGTCTGAGGCCCGAACCACAAACAATAACAAAATACTTACTTTCAACGGTCTGGAGCCTGGACGAATCGTACTTCCTCCTCCAAAGGAGTAAGTTTGGGTAGCTCGATCGCAGCATGCTCGATATGTGGAAAGTTCATTTTCAACGTGGCTTTATAAAAAATAGTCTGCTAGTGGTATGCGAGATTCTATAAATATTTATACGTTATGGTCATGGAAATGCAGACAACACCACGCGCAAAATCCGCTTAATGGGCGTACGGAGCCCGTAAAACCGGAAAGTACCAAAATGTCAAATTTTACCCATAACAACTTGGCCTTGAACAACCAGTTTAGTATTAAAAGTACATCTGCACGACGGAGTACATCGTCTAGACAGTAAAAAAAACCCTTGATTTATGGTAACATATGTTCATAAATATTAGCGACTTCTATTTCAGATTAAAAAATTTAGTCGGTTTCTTTTGCTATAAAATCGATCGAACAAAAAGCAAATGGGATGACAGCTTGTCAAATTCACATTGAAATTGACATGGTAAGGTGCTGCGCGGTGCATTATGAAAACATGCCTATACAAATATACAGAAAATTTCAGACACAAAAAAAAAAACCCTTGAAAACTTTCAGATAAAAAAACAACAACTAATATTTTCATATTTCTGCTCAAAACATAGATTGGGCGGTTCTAACGAGTGCATACAATCTATGTCTTGGAGCAGAAATAAGAAAAATAATATATACCCCTGTAAACCCCAGTTTTACGAAATAAAATTGGTGTTTAAAGGGGTCAGTATTATATAGGCATGTTTCCGTGATGGTGAATGCGAGACCAGTCTCCACGTCAATGCAATTTCGTCAGAAGCATTCCCGGACAGTCAGAAATTGTTAAGCAAATAACGATGCCGATGATCGTCAGACTGCGCACAGACTGGATTTTACCTCACTGTAGGTACGATTAACTCTTGTGAGACAGTAGACTGGCTCCAGTCTCCAGTAAACTGCTTGGATTATTTTGATAATTTTTGGCATGCAGAAGCATATTGACAATACCTAATAAATGAAATTGTTAAAAGCAACCGGGTATAATCATTGTGTACTACTCATAAAAATAACGGTTGCCAGGGCCCCAGATAAGAGAAAAGACTTTTGATGTCATTAGAGCTCCGGATATTAGAAATAAACCTTAAACGTTTGGCGATTGTATAAATACATATTGACAAGATCTAATCATTGAGATTTCTAAATACCAGATTTCTTTATCCATGGCTTCGAAAAAAGGACCCACACCACCAGCAAAACATAAAAAATAACAAAAAAAAAAAAAAAAGAAAATAAGGGGGAACAACCTTTGCGGAAACCCTCCCCATCGGAATAGGATTCCACTTGTGAACGAAAATAACGTCGGATTTTCATATATATATATATATATATATATATATATATATATATATATATATATATATATATATATATATATATATATATATATATATATATATATATATATGCGCAACATGGCTTCGATAAAACATTAAAAAAAAAAGGGGGAACTACCTTTGCGGAATCCTCCCCAAGGATTCCGCTTGTGAACGAAAGTGTACGTTTCGTTCAGCGTCCAGGAGAAACCTAGATAGAGACTCTCCAAGTAGTTGGAGAAATCAGCTTTGGGCACTTTTTACACAATTGCTCACTTTAAATATACACCGTGTATTAAAGTTAAATGCTTTTCGTATAGATGATGTTGTAACAACTATCCTCAAATATGCCTTATCAGTCATATTTTCCTTAAATAGAAACAGTCTAATAGAAAAGGACAGTCTATAGCTATCTGAAATTTAGTACTATCAATGTTGGATTGGATCTTATAACGACTATTTGCCTCCCTTTACTAACCACTCACTTAATTTAGTGCTATAAACAAAATATGTAACACGAATTAGTGGAGGACTGTGGCCGAGTGGATTTGTACAATATTAAAAGAAGACACAGGTCTCTTCGTGTAGGTTCAAATCCTTACTTCGGTAAGGTCAAGGTCACAAACTTAGAAGTTTCATTTAAAAGTAAAAGTTTTTGCTTTTAAGTTTATATAGCCATGTCATCAAGACCTTTTGTTAAATTTTATTATACCCTAATTGAAAGGTTGAGCAGATATAGCTATCAGCAAGGAATCTGTATGTCTGTCCATCAATCTGTTGAAGCATTATTAGGGTCAAAGTTTTTACGTTAAAGTTTATGAACCCTTATGTTATGAAGAGCCTTTGATGGATTTCATTCATGTTTGGCCTGATGGTAGATATAGGGCTTAAGTTTTTATCAGCACCAACCCTATCCCGGGGAATAACATTGGGGTCAAGGTCACGGACCAAGAATTTTCATAAATAAGTCAAATTTTTTGTGTTTATGTTTATATAGCTATACCATCAAGACCCTTTGAGGAATTTCATTTATATTTTACATGTTGGTAGATATAGGTCTAGAGTTTTACTCAGCATCATCCTTATCCTGGGGTATGACCTTGAGGTCAAGGTCACAGACTTAGAAATTTCATATAAAAGTAGAAAAAAAATTGCATCTAAGTTTATATAGCTATATTATGAAGACCCTTTTGTTGGTTTCATTAATATTAAGCATGATGGTATATATAGGTCTGAAGTTTTTCTCGGCACCATCCCCAAGCTGGGGCATGGCTTTTAAGTCAAGGTCACAGACGTTTAATACAAATGTCATTTTTGCTTATATTATAAAGACTGATTTCACTGGTACATGGTGATAGTTATAGGGCTAAAGTTTTATTTAGCTCAATCCCTGCACCTGTGCCTGACCTTTGAGGTCAATGGCTTCATATTACTGTGTGACTGAATTTTTTAAATGTTATAACATATAGCATACAACTGCCATCTCCAGAGCCAAAGCTACATACTTTGTGCTCTTTAAAAGGTGGCGGTAGCGCTAGTCGGGGGTATATGTGCCCCACTGGGCACTTTGTCTAGTATTTTTCTTACTTTGTCTGAAAGTTGTGATTATAGTTTTTTTCTGTTTCAGTAAACGTTATATTCGTATTGATAATATCAAAGCCTTTGTTTGTGTTTGAAAAATAGAGCCTAACTTACAAACCGCTGTTCCTGGGTATCACACTATCTTTTTTATTGAGAGCGCTCATGGAAACCTCCTTGCGCCCAGTCAATCTACAGCACTGACACTATAATAATAATTAAGCTGCAACCTTAATTCGGTTCCAAACGCGTTCTTTCCAGATTCATAAAATCGAATCTGTATAATGGACAAAACCGCTAGAATCTAAAACTGTCTCCAGCATGGGTGCAGGAATGCATGTACCAAATCATTACAGAATCAGGAATCGTTACAGAATCAGGAAAGCAAAACAAAAAAGGACAATCTCAGCTCAAATGTGATGTGCCCCGACTATTGTTATTATTTGCTGATTGTAAAAAGGTCATTGCCCCATATGCTCATATGCCAATAGGCGTGGGACCCAGATTAGCCTACGCATCCGCATAGTCTTATCAAGGTTTTCTCTGTTCGCCAATATTTTCTACGATATAAAACCGTTGATTTCGAAGCGAAGGTCCTGTTTCGGCTGCCTGTGTTCAGGTAAAATTTGCCTTCGTTGTTCGCATATGCGATAAGACATTGAAGCCTACCACAAGCGTGGTTCAACGGCGTCGGACAGTTACTGCAATACAGCAAATTAAGGCCTCTGCATTTTATACATTTATCAATAATACCAGTTTTTTTTTCTTGTTTGGGTAGATGTACGACTCTCATCGCGGTCCCTCAACTACTGTATTTACCGTATGTATTCAGAAACACTAGTGACTTACTTTACGTAATATGATATTAGGACAGAATATAAATGGTCAGGAAGAACCACAATCACAAAACATATTATTATTAATAATCCGAAACAAGAGAAAAGTTCAATATGTCATATGCTTATAGAGTTGACACAGGTAACCATGAGCACAGTCTGGTCAGGTGTTGCCAATATTTTTCTGTAATTTCAAACAATTATACAGGAGGTTCTTAACCTAATTTTACAATACCCCCTAACTTCCTCCCAACCCATAAAAAAATCGTGAATTTTACCGCCCCCCACCCCCCCCCACAAAATAGTCAGCTTTCCTTGGAAACACCCCCTCCGCACCCCCCTCCCACAAATTCTAAACCTACAAAATAGTCCCGGCCTATGTAGCAGGCAAAAATGCAGAGCACCCCCATCCCTTGGGGCAAATAAGATCCATTTTTGCATGTTGCTATTTTATTATAAGCTCAAATATGTGAAAAAGTTTATATGCGCAAATACAGAGATCAGATCATCCTGCGTAATAAATACATGGAAAAGTGTACCAATATATCAATATTAAAGACCCACATTATCGTGCGAATCCACGCAGTCAAATTATGGCCTTTTCTGTCCGCCAACTTATTTAATACGTGATACAGATCATTTGCATTTACTTGAAACATTGTGCTTCGCATGTACACAAGGAGTAGTTCCAGTGTGTACGAAAGCGCCTGTGAATATGTGTGGATTGTTAGATTACATTTTATTTTGGGTTAGTATTTATTACTTCATATGATAAAATCAAGGTACAAATTGGCCGCCCAATATTAATGTCCATTTTCAGGATGTGCTTCGACAAATGACTGCCACAAGTATGTGATTCAGCCGTGTTTGCCTTGTATGCAAACCTCTCAAAGTAAACAGTTTATTTAGTTCTTGTAAATCACGTTTGACTGATGCATGTTTTCACGCATGGTATCCGCATGCAATCGCATACGAAATGACTCCGTACAGCAGAAGCGAAAAGCGACTGACATTATCAGAGAGCATAGTCAACAGCCATGATCTTATATGCAGCAAAATAAGGTGCCTGAAAGAATTTGTGAGATTATAGAACGTCAAATATCATAAACAAAGCAAACAAAGGCGTTTTTTGACATATTAAAAGGTTACCTCGACAGACATTTACGTGAAAGACTATAACACTCTATTTGAATCAAAGGATTGTGTTCTTAAGCACGTCTTAGTAACATTTAGTAATAAATATGACGTTTGACTGTAATTAATGTTGCACAAATTCTGTATTCTATACATAACTAAAATAACGGCGGATTTCCAAATAAATAAATAAATATA